>OX638299.1:24538570-24726109 GCA_951812265.1 Taphrorychus bicolor | reverse complement strand
AATCTTAAACCTTTAATTTGGTGGAGATATATTGATGATGTTTTTTCAATATATCAGTTTGGTAATAATCATTTAGACACCTTTCTCCATCACATAAATTCACAAGAACCCACTATAAAATTTACAATTGAAAAAGAACACAATCAAACACTTCCATTTTTAGACATACTAATAAAAAAAGATTTAGACAGATTTGAAACTTTTGTTTATCGCAAACCAACACATACAGATCGATACTTAAACTACAACTCAAATCACCCTATTATGGTGAAAAAAGGAGTTGTAAAGGGTCTATTTGATCGCGCAAAAATCATTTGTAATGATAATAATTTGGAAATTGGAAAGAAACATATTAAAAATGTTTTACTTAAAAACAATTATCCAGGTTATTTCATTAATAAATGCTTTAATCAATTCGAACAGCCAAATATAAGGCAAAATCAAAATAGACATATTACAAACCTTTTTATACCATATATCAAAGGGTTATCAGACAAAATTAAACGATTAGGTAACAAATACAATATTAGAACAGTTTTTAGAACACAAAATACATTACGTGCACAACTAACAAAAACTAAACCACACAATGAAAACGAATACACAAATAACGTTATATATAAAATTCCTTGCAAATGCGAGAAATTTTATATAGGCGAAACTTCTAGACCTCTAAAAAAGAGAATAAAAGAACATCAAAATTACATAAAAAACAGAGATTTTGAAAAGTCAAATATATGCCAACACGCCTTTGATAATGGTCATAGAGTAAAATGGAACGATACTAGTATCGTAACCAAAGAACCATTATCAAAGAAGCGTAAAATCCAAGAAAGTGCATATATTTTACTTAACAAAGATCATTGTGTAGCTTCTTGTTCAGCATACATAGATAACACATGGTTACCTATGTTAGAACAAGAAGTTCAAAATGGTAACCTACATATAAATTAATATTAACATTCACATTATACCTATTTTACACGTAGATAGAACAAATCATATTAGGTACTAAACAATACATTAACCAAACATTTTAAACGTACCTTTCGTAATAATGACAATTCTTATCAAATGACATTTTCATGTCAAAAGCAAAAAGCAATTTTCAGAATATCACCCAAATACTCAAAGACAAAACACATTAATAGGTATAATTTTTTGTAATTCATAGTTTTTAAAGCTTTATTTTTTTAGATAGTTCTGAAGAAGGCAGCAGACAAGTTGCCGAAACGTTAACCAGGTCGATTCGTCCGAGCCCTTTCTAGGGTAAATTGTTATTCGCAGTAATTTTACTGTGAGTAGTGCGAAATTTCTTCTCCAACAACGAACGAATCGGGCCCAAAAGTGAATGAGGCTTCACCCAAAAGTAAGTAGTAAAAAATGAACTTTTCGCCTCAAAGAATTAGGAGTTATCTATGTTATACATGGTTGAAAAGAACATTTTTGGGCGGAGACGATAGACCAGAAACATATACAGGGTAGCATTAAAAGTAATGAATTAAAGGTCGCACACACAGTGGGATAAAATATCAGTAAAGCTGAAAGAAAGCGAAATAACAAGATATATAACCGCACAAATTTTCAAAATTTTATCATAAAAGGTAAAAAAAATGAGAGGCTGTATCATATCTCCTGTGTCACCCGGTATTTGCTACGCTCACGGGGGATAAAAATCGCCTTATTTCCTACCTAAAACAGCAAAAAAAAAAGTTTTTTCCGAAATAGACTAAATGCTGGTATTCCCTGTTTTTCTCAAATTTCAATTTTGATCCCCTGTAACTTTACAGAAAGTGGACCGATTAGAGCGAGACCAACGGTTTCTGGTTCGTTTTGATGTCCTCCAATCCTGTTTCGATGTCTTCCATCTACAGTCCCGTGAGCTTAGTATTTTGTTAGAAATACCCCTTCGCCGGCCGATTTTTAGTAACTTTAGAAAGTGCGCCGGAGGTATTTAAAAAAAAACTTCCCTTATGAGATTAATTTCGCTCTTATTAAATTTGTTACGTTAAACAATTTTGTTACATTCCGATCAAAAAGAGCAAAAAACAAATTTTCCAGTTTGGTTAAAGTCTGGGAGGGGGAGGGGGGTATTTTCCTTTTTTCCCAACTTACAAAATTCTCCAGCTCTAACTTTAGAACGCGTGGTCCGTTTCGATTGAATCCAACGGTTTCTTTTTCTTTTTGATGTCCACTTTCACCTCCTGTGAGTCCCGTGAGTTTAATAGTTTGATTATTCTTAGAGTGCGACTAAAATATCCACGTTTATTCCAGGAATATTATATCACCGGGTAAAAGTTTTAAAATAGATATTTCTGGAATATTTAATTGAAATATTCATAAATGATTCAACCTCCCTAATTAAATATTCATAGAATATTCCGGGAACATATCTTATTATCTGGGCTAAACCATCATGTTTCATTAGACACTGCAATAAACAAGCCAGCACTTTTATAAATAATAAATATATTTATTGTAAATTAAAATCTACAGGCACCTGTTGATAAAGGGGTTCGAAAAATACATTACACATTCCTATTTAAAACTGATATAACAAAATCCTATTTATCCTAACATTCGAGGTTCGTTTAATAATTGCCGATGCGATGAGGGCCGATCAATTACGCAATAATTTATACCTAATGGATCCAGTATATATATATATATAAATTAATGAGTCAAACGGCAATTAGAATAGGCCATTATTGTTTTTTTTCAATCTCATTATTCTTTAGCCAATAGAACACTCTTTGGTTATGTACAAAAAAGTTACGCAGAAAGCACCTATTAATAAAACAGTGATAAAAGAAACATGACTTGTGCGGCTTTGGAATGAAAGAAAACGCCATTCTGGGCTCGGGCGTAATTTCCAGTCGGCCCTGGATGGGATCCATTGCCGCCTGGATATTACCATTTTATATATTCAAATATTTGCTTTGTGAAAACATTCTTATTGGAGGTCGTTCAAAAACTCTCCCGGAGGACGTGATCGATGTCGCAATGTAAACAGTTCTCGCTTTCTGGAGAGCTGCTATTACCAGGCGAAGGATATTCCACTCTATTTTCCCGAATAGATGTTTTTATTTCCATTAAAATAATAGCGGAGACTATGCCGGGGATAGTTGGTTCGTTGTACGTCCCATTTGAGATTTTTCATTTTCGGAATTGCCCGTGCTGTTGGGCATATTGTGCCACCCCGAGGGAGGCTCATTACTGGGAAAGACGGAAATGTAGTAATACTGAGTGTTTTTCAAAGTTTGAAGGAAGTTGCAAGTTTTTAGGAATTGAATTAGGATAATTTCTGTGTTTTATTGGAATTGCCATTAAGAGGAGGGTTTGCATTTTGTTGAGAAAAGGACACAGAAACACTTGGGTCAAAATTTAATTTCTAGAGTCCGTTGAACATTTGCTTGCTATAGAAACTTTGACTCGTTCCTTCACTGTAGCACTCCAAGGGCATATTTCTAGTTTTAAATTTATTGTACTGAGAGTATTGTCGTCTCACCAAAAGAAAGAACAAAATACAATCTAAAGTGTTTTCCGGACTTTGAAGCCGTGGTCTAATAGAATTTCTACCTGACGTTCGTATACAGCTGCAGCAGACATTATCAAACGCCGGCCATGAGGCAATGGCCGAAGTGACCTCCCTTGCTTCCCGACGTTGACTGATTCGACTGTGGTGAGCTCCGCTGTACTTATTCCCCCGTCGATGAGCTGAAGTGGATTGAGTGAAGTGGGGGTAGTGGTGGCGCGGGGTTTTGGCAAACTTAAAGTATGTCGTAGAACTCGCTTCCAGTCTGCATTTCCTACTACGAATACGCGAAACGTAATTTCCTACTTTCGTTGAAAGATGGATACAGAAAGCAGGAGTGCGATATGGCCGTCCGTCCAAGGAATGTAGTACGTCAGAAAGGAACAACGGGAGATCATAAAGAAAAGCGCGGATTGTCTAGTCTACCATATATTAAAATTGACTTTAAAACCACTCGTACAATACCTCGGGGGCAAATACCTACAAAAAGACCGCGGGGGTAAATACGGCGCTGACCACAGTCGAATCAGTCAACGTCGGGAAGCACCGAAAATCTCTTCGCCCATTGCCTCATCGCCTTTGATAACGTCTGCCGCAGATGTAGACAAAACGTCAGGAAAAAATTCCATTGAACCACGGCTTCAAAGCCCGGAAAACAGATCACAAGAAATGTCAGTCTCCCAAGGTTCATCAAAACGAGGTTTAAGTTTTCGAGGAATAATTTTTCTTTAAATCGATAATTTTTCACTTTTTTTATTTATTTCTGTATGGGTGACAGGTAAATCCAATTTAATGTTAAATGCGCAACATTTTTCTAATTTAAACGACCATGATAAGCATCGTAAAAGTGACTACCATTATATATAATTATACAAAATAATTCTTTCAAACAAACGTTGAAATGGGTGGGGTCTACAACAGGACACCCTGCCCATAAAACGTCTGATGATGAACTCAAAAGTTAATAATAAACCAAACATTGACAAAATATTTTTTTTCAAGAATGTAATATAATTAAAAAGCACTGCATTAAACCCAAGATGTAAGAAAAAATTAGATACTTAAAAAACTGTATGAAAAAATAAATTGATAAAAAATTAAATAAAACAAAAAGGTAAAATTTAAAAAATGTATCTTTTTGGGTGTTCGGGGTAAGATTCGGTAAGTAATGATCGCATTTTTATCTTTAACTACCAGATCATAAACTAATCAATCAATTGTAAAAAAAGAAAGAATTAACTCTAAAAACTAGAAAACACTACGCATTAAAATGACGAAAAAAAGATCGCTAAAGAACAGAAAGTACAGATTTGAAATTTCTGCAAAGCAAAATGCATGACACAAGTGTTCACCCATAAGGATAAAAAATTACGAAAATTATAAAAAATAATAATAATTTTTTTTATAGCAACCAATTTTTAAAAAACCATATTTCAAAATAGTAAAACATACACTTCAAGTCAAAATTACAAAAAAGAAAGAGCGATTAAAGGTGTATAAAATTTCTTTAGCTATATGAAACAACCTAAAGTAGAGTATTATAGATTATAGGAAGAAGGCTCGAAGAAGAATAAGCTTAATATTTAATTAAAAAAAAAGGGAAAAAATGGAGAGAGAAGTCGAAAACTATTTCATTTTTCGAGAATTATTAATATATATATAATTATTAAAATTATTAAAACAATCGGAATTTAGTATGTAGGAATTTAGTATAGGAAGAGAGAGAGAGAGAGAGAGAGAGAGAGAGAGAGAGAGAGAGAGAGAGAGAGAGAGAGAGAGAGAGAGAGAGAGAGAGAGAGAGAGAGAGAGAGAGAGAGAGAGAGAGACAGAGAGAGAGAGAGAGAGAGAGACAAAATTTTACTGTTTTTGTTAAAAAAATAGCTTTTTGAACGACACTTTTTCAAGATTCTAAAATGGAATTTTCTTAGACTTTCCGAAATGGATTTTATGTCTTACTTCTCGTTTTCCATGATTCTCATTTTCCAAAATGGTTTTATTGACTAACTAAAGACATTTCGTTTCCCATGATTGTGTTAACATTTTTACTACAAAATAAGAGAAAAAATTTCACTTTTTTTAGTTACAAAAATAGGGTTTTCTAAAATGAAATTTTCTTAGACTTTTCAAAATGGATTTAGTGACTTACTAAAGACATTTTCGATGATTTTGTTAACATTTTTACTGAAAAATAAAAGACAAAAATTTAACTTTTTTTAGTTACAAAAATAGCGTTTTTAGCGACAATTTTTCAAGATTCTAAAATGGAATTTTCTTTGTCTTTTCAAAATGGATTTATTGACTTACTAAAGATACTCGTTTTCCATGATTTTAATTTTCCAAAATGAATTTCTTGACTTACTAAAGATACTCGTTTTCCATGATTTTGCTAACATTTTCACTAAAAAACAAAGAGGCAAAAATTTTCCTTTTTTTAGTTACAAAAATAGCGTTATTAACGAAATTTTCTCAAGATTGTAAAATGGAAATTTCTTTTAATTTTTGAAAATGGAAATAATGACTTACTAAAGATACTCGCTTTCCATGACTTTTTTAACATTTTCGCTAAAAAATAAGAGACAAATATTTACATTTTTTGTTACTATAATAGCGTTCATGACCACAATTTTTCAAGATCCTAAAATAGAATATTCTTAGACTTTACGAAATGGATTTTATGACTTACTAAAGATACTCGCTTTCCTTGATTTTGTTAACATTCCCGCTAAAAAATAAGAGACAGTTTTACTTTTTTTAGTTACAAACATAGGGTTTTTAACGATTTTTTTTTCAATATTTAAAATAAAATTTTCTTTGAATTTTTGAAAATGGAAATAATGACTTACTAAAGATACTCGCTCTCCATGACTTTCTTAACAATTTAAAATTAAATTTAAAAAATAAGAGACCAAATTTTACCTTTTTTGTTACAAAAATAGCGTTTTTAGCGACATTTCTTCAAGATTCTAAACTGGAATTTTCTTTGACTTTTCAAAATGGATTTAATGACTTACTAAAGATACTCGCTTTCCAAAATTTTGTTAACATTTTTGCTTAAAATTAATAGACAAAATTTTACTTTTCCTAGTTACAAATATAGCGTTTTTACGAGATTTTTTTTTTTCAAGATTCTAGAGAGGGAGAGAGAAAGAGAGAGAGGGGGGAGAGAGAGAGACAGAGAGAGAGTAGTATAATTGAAAACGAAGAAGCGTTAAAGATGAAGAACACGTTGGAAAAATTGTAAAAAAACAAACAGTGAATAAAGAAAAAAAAAATGTGGAGGGCTAAAGATTAAAGTCATTAACATCAACCAAAAGTTCAAGGAAAAGAGCTTGTAAGATAAATAAACATAATCTATTAATAGAGTATTAGGAACATACGTGGGGTTATAAGTGACCACAAATTGTTGGAAACTCTAGCTGGAAAAGTATGAAGATGACAAAAATAGCGCCAAAGAAAACAACAAAAATTAAAAAATATATCATATTTGAAGGAGTAATGACATTAAATAAAACAATATTTTTTAAAAGTAAGGCGTATATCTTAAAAGAAGAACGAGAAACAAACGAAAGAAGACAAAAAAATGAAAATAAAATAGAAATGGGGAGCATCAATAGAAAGCCACAAATAAAAACAACAAAGCTGAAGAAGATTATTAAAATTTGGTTTAAAAACAAGTCTAAAGATTTAAAAAAAAAACGTGAAAGGCTAAAGCCAATTGAAATTAGAAAATTGAAGTTGAACAAGTAAAAAAGACACAATAATTGAGAACTTTTCTGATTATTCTGAATTTCTTTATTTTTATGGTCGGATGCCCAGACAAAGATAACTGATTGAAGTTTTTTTTTGTGATGAAAAAGATATATAAAAATCCCTCTGTATCGTGATACACACGTATTCAATAATCACCAATTCTTAACCTAGCAGATATTTTTTAGATAAATTTATCAATTGACAACTTTTCACATTTGTTTTGAAATTGTTCTGGCAAGATATAGGACAGATAAGACAGGCAAGATATAGGAGAGACACAGGACAATTGTGTAGTCAGTACAATTAGGACCTTACATTCTCATGTAAAAATTTACCTATAAAAAAGGCTCGAACTCTCATAGCATATCTACTGACTGTTTAACTGTAATTAACAGGTTGGCCCACTGTTACTATAGAATTTGTTAGGATCTAAACTATTTTAGATATTGATTTGGAACAAAATCTGTGTCATGTAGAAGACTTGGAGCTCCAATATTAAAAATACTTACCATACAGGGTGGCCAAATGAGACATCATTAATGGTGCTTCAGTTATGGTGCTTCAGTAATTGATCGGTAAGTTTTTTCCAAATCCTCAATTCAATATTTAAAATACTTTAAATATTAACGAATTATATGGTAAAAATAGACCATCATGTATACTAAAATTAAACAGTTAGTAGATATGCTTTGGGAGTTCGACCACCATGTCGGCCGAATTACATGTACATTTCCATAAGGGAATCTAAGGCCCTATCGGTCAAGTAAACCTAACTCTACCCTCTAAGGAATGACTGACCTCGATGTCGCTACTTCCGAAAGTCGGTGGGAGTTATTTTCTTTTGCAGAATGTACTCTCTGATGGAAATTTACAATATGTGAAAGTGCCATAAGTTAGGCCTCAACTATCCCAGATATCCCAGACAAAAGTAACGAGATATACTTTTTGAAATGTGTATTCAAGTGTGTACTTATTCAAATGTGTACTTGTTCAATGTGATACACCTATTAAAATGCTAGTAGATATGTTTGAGAGTTCTGGCCCAATGAGGACCATTTTTACATCTAGAGAATCTAAGACCCCAATTGGGCTCTAAATGTCTTAGCGTCAAAAACAAGGAAAGATCGGGAGAGTTTACGTCACTTAGGAACGTTTTTGTTTAAAGACATATTTTGCATAGATTAGGTAGCAATACACAGTGTGTATCAGTAGTCAAAGTTATGATGTAGGGGAAGTCGGCGGAAATTGGGACAAGGCAGCAAATCATACAACTCTGGGTAAAATTAAAAGTAACATAAACAATTAAAAACACATCCTGCAAAATGCAAACCTCGAGATATTATCGTAAATTGCTCTAGTCAATGTAAAAAAGGCAATAGCAGCTCAGAACTCATTAAACAATTATAAAACACATTAAAATTTGGGAAACCCTACAGTTGATGTTTAAAAAACAAAATATCTATACCACCTATAAACAACGTAGGAAGGGCCCCGACCTTGTCAACTAGTAATTCAGTAGATGCTTGGGGTGTGTGCGTGAAACTATATGTATTTCAGGTATTTTGTTTTTCAAATTTTAACTGTATGGTTTCCCAAATTTTAATGTGTTTTATAATTATTTGAGAGTCCTGAGTTGCTATTGCCTTTTTTACATTGACTAGAGCAATTTACAATAATATCTCGAGGTTTGTATTTTGCAGGATGTGTTTTCAATTGTTCATGTTACTTTTACTTTTACCCATAGTCCTGATGAAGTTTAATGCATAATTAGACGAAACGTTGACGAGGAGGTACTTGTATGATTTGCTGCCTTGTCCCAATTTCCGCCTACATCTTGATTTGATTCTGGGATACAATATTCATTCAATTAGTCAAAGTTATCTTTAAAGTAACCTGAGCACCTATGACAAACCTATTATGTATTTACTTGCAACATCACAAAATGTCTTAAAAACAAGGGCGAAAAGCTGAATTTGCGTAAAGTTTGATTGGTTGTTTTATCCAGAATTATTATTCTAAAAGTGATAGAGAAATGACTGTAGCTCCCTCTGTCAAGAACACGATTTGAACTTTTATGAAATATGCCCCTGGAACTTCCTGTTGCTAGCTGTGAGTTGAAGCAGAACTTATTATTATCATTTAAAAAAATCATTTTCTCGATAATGTAATTTTATATAGTACTAAGTAGTTAGATTAACCGACAATATGACACCAAACCAAGAACGTGCGATGTCGTTTATATACACTCTAAAAGCTTTTAAAAGTTTAGCATTATTCCGGTAGTTGAGAAAGTAGGATGAGCTGTGATAGTCTTAAATTAAATAGGTTGTCATGGACATGTGTAATGGGGGTGGTTGAAAAGTAGATTAAAAGTAAAATGAGCATTTCGGTTGTTGTAGGTATCGCAAAGCCAAGCAAGTCATATTTCCAATAAAATTTTACTCTATAGAGGGACGGAATGAATGACATAAGTACAGACAGTAAAAAAAGAGATGGAAATGTAAATCAAATGTATGCTAAACATCCACATGCAAAACCAGTCTAGCATAAAACGCACTTATTAGCACCTTCATGTGACAACTTATAAATTACTATGACTGAAATTAGCTATTTATGCCACGCGTAATGACTCACGACCTAACACCAACAACACTCACATTTAAATCTTCAGTCCTGTATGTCTAAGCGTCATTTTTGTGGTCGAAGAACGGTTCGAACCCAAAGTTGTGCTGATAAGGCGTACTAGCAGCGTGCCCTTCCAACCACTCTCCCTTGATAAAGTCGCTGCCCTTTTCTGCAATCATAATCGTAGGCGCATTGGTGTTACCTCTAACAATTTTCGGCATTATCGAGGCGTCAATTACTCTTAGTCTTTGGATGCCGTGGACTTTTAGATGCGGAGACACTACGGCTTTAGGGTCATTCTGAGGACCCATTTTGCACGTTCCTGCTGGATGGAAGATCGTTGTAGTGTAAGCTTGGGCCACGCAAGCCCAGTACTCGTCAGTGCCGAAAGGCAGGTGTTGGCAAGCTGGCAGTGCGGTGGTCACCAGGGAATAACCCAGTCGCTGCAATGTATTGGTCCTCAGCAAGTTCAGCGATTGCTTTACACCCTCCACCATCCTTCTCAAGTCAATTTCCTCATAAAATGTGTTTGCATGGATTAGTGGGGCACCCAACAGCGGGTCACTGTCATTGAGTCGAATAAATCCTCTACTTTCTGGACCTAAAAGGATGGGCCTTACAGTTAACCCATCGTAATAAGCCAGGGGTGAAACTGCTGTCTCGGATGTAAGAATTGGGTCTGTGTAGAAGTTTTGTACATTAGTAGCATCAACAGAGTACTGTATGTCAGGTCTTCCCTCTTCGGTTTCGTACTTGGTCTGCACGAAAGCATTAGCTTGTAGCGTTCCTGTTGAAGCCAGAGGCCCATCGTGAGTATCTCTCCAAGTGTATGCATCCTGCTGCATTTGCTCATCACTCACAATGGTGGCTGAAATATTAGTTAAAGCAAAAACTACCCCATCCATGGTTGTGTGGTCCTGGAGATTGTGGCCGACAGCTAGATTTTGGATAACCTGAATTCCGTGCTGCTGCAGGTGGTCGGCCGGGCCAACTCCACTCAACATTAGAACCACTGGAGACATGATAGCTCCTGCCGATACGATAACTTCCTTCCTGGCAGTTGCTCTCTGAACTCTATTATCTCGCAAGTATTCCACCCCAAAGGCGGTTTTGGTTTTAGGGTCGATTAGAACTCTCAATACTCGAGATTGAGTCCGAATAGTTAAATTGCGCCTCTTGTACCTTATAGGCCTAATGTAGGCCACATTAGCGCTCATCCTCTTACCATCCATTGACGTGTGCTGAAGCAAACTAGTGCCAATAACTTGCTCGGTATTTTGATCCACTCTTGGCAAACCAAGCTCTTCGTACGCATCCACCAAAGCCAAAGTGTTAATGTCTTGATAAGGCAAATACTCCACGTTCAGATAACCATCGAAACCGTGATAGTGCTGATCAATCTTCTCGGGATTCCTGTTTCTTTCAGCCTTGATGAAATAGGGTAAAACCTCCCTGTAGGACCAGCCGGGGTTGCCCATTTCTTCCCATTCGTCGTAGTCTCTGGGGTGGGCCCTAATATAGATGAGGTAGTTAATGGCAGAGCTGCCGCCCATAACCCTTCCTCGGAACCACGAGCATCGGCCGTCTCTTCGCGCCAGGCAGCTGTGGGCCGAAGGTTGGGTTTGAGCTCCCCAGTCGAGGCTCGATCGTCCCACAGTTGGAGCAAAGGCTGGGACATCTGCTACTTCTGGTTCTTCTGGTCCGGCTTCAAGAAGTAGAACCTGAAACAAGGGGTTATGTTAGTCACAGAATCATCTTTTTTTTTGAGTAAATTATTGCACCTTTTGTAACTAAAGGGCTTCCATTAGGGTCTTTTACTGAAAATAATGGAAACACAAATATTTGTGACATTCTTGTGTTTAATGTTTGGTGACATATTTAACGTACGTACAAGAATTGATTAGTGGCCACAATTAAAGAAAATAATTTTTTTTTCACCTTGGAGCGCCCGTAGGGGAGAGGGCGTTCATTTTAGGAGCCATGTTTATAGGAAATAAATGTCTTATTTTGAGCCCTCAGATATGCCCTTAAAATATTTGTACTGAATTTTTAATCAGTATTCCAATTAAAATGTTAGTAGATGTGCTCTGAGAGTTCTGGACCAAATAGGGCCATTTTTATATGTAAATTTCTCCTTAAGTAAATTATTGCACCTTGTCTAATTAAAGTGATTCCATTAGGGTCTTTTACTCAAAATTATGTAAAACACAAACATTTGTGACATGCTTGTGTTTAATGTTTAATGACAGTACAAGCTTGTATTTAATGTTTAGTGACATATTTAGCGTCCGTACAAGAATTGATTAGTTTAGTAGGCCACAATTAAAACAAAAATTTTTTTTCACCTTGGAGCGCCCTTAGGAGGTTCACTTTGGGAGCCTGTTTATAGGAAAAAAAAACGTCTTATTTTGGCCACTCAAATATGCCCTTAAAATCTGTGTACTGAATTTTAATCGATATTACAACTAAAATGTTAGTAGATGTGCTCTGAGAGTTCTGGACCAATGAGGGCCATTTTTACATGTAAATTTCCACAAGGAGATATAAGACCCTAATTGTGCCTAAATGTCTCAGCAACAAGAGGTTATGTTAGTAACAGAATCATAATTTTTCTCATTAAGTAAATGCACATTGTCTAACTAGAGGGCTTTTATTATGGTCTTTTACTCAAAATATTGGAAACACAAATATTTGTGACATACTTGTGTTTAATGTTTAGTGACAGTATAAGCTTGTGTTTAATGTTTAGTGACATATTTAACGTCCGTACTAGAATTGATTAGTGGCCGAAATTAAAGAAAATGTATTTTTTTTTACTTTTGAGCGCCCGTAGGAAGGACGGGGTTCATTTTAGAAGTCATGTCTATAAGAAAAAAGTCTTATTTTGATCCCTCAATTATGCCCTTAAAATCTTTGTACTGAATTTTTAATCAATATTACAATTAAAATGTTAGTAGATGTGCTCTGAGAGTTCTGGACCAATAAGCGCCATTTTTACATGTAAATTTCCATAGGGGAATCTAAGACCCTAATTGGTGTCTAAATGTCTCAGCAACAAGGGGTTATGTTAGTCACAGAATCACCATTTTTCTCCTTAAGTACATTATTGCAACTTGTCTAATTAAAGTGATTCCATTAGGGTCTTTTACTCAAAATTATGTAAAACACAAACATTTGTGACATGCTTGTGTTTAATGTTTAATGACAGTACAAGCTTGTATTTAATGTTTAGTGACATATTTAGCGTCCGTACAAGAATTGATTAGTTTAGTAGGCCACAATTAAAACAAAAATTTTTTTTCACCTTTGAGCGCCCTTAGGTTCATTTTGGGAGCCTGTTTATAGGAAAAAAAAACGTCTTATTTTGGCCACTCAAATATGCCCTTAAAATCTGTGTACTGAATTTTAATCGATATTACAACTAAAATGTTAGTAGATGTGCTCTGAGAGTTCTGGACCAATGAGGGCCATTTTTACATGTAAATTTCCACAAGGGGATATAAGACCCTAATTGTGCCTAAATGTCTCAACAACAAGAGGTTATGTTAGTAACAGAATCATAATTTTTCTCATTAAGTAAATGCACATTGTCTAACTAGAGGGCTTTTATTATGGTCTTTTACTCAAAATATTGGAAACACAAATATTTGTGACATACTTGTGTTTAATGTTTAGTGACAGTATAAGCTTGTGTTTAATGTTTAGTGACATATTTAACGTCCGTACAAGAATTGATTAGTGGCCGAAATTAAAGAAAATTTATTTTTTTTTACTTTTGAGCGCCCGTAGGAAGGACGGGGTTCATTTTAGAAGTCATGTCTATAAGAAAAAAGTCTTATTTTGATCCCTCAATTATGCCCTTAAAATCTTTGTACTGAATTTTTAATCAATATTACAATTAAAATGTTAGTAGATGTGCTCTGAGAGTTATGGACCAATGAGCGCCATTTTTACATGTAAATTTCCATAAGGGAATCTAAGACCCTAATTGGTGTCTAAATGTCTCAGCAACAAGGGGTTATGTTAGTCACAGAATCATCATTTCTCTCCTTAAGTACATTATTGCACCTTGTCTAATAAAAGGGCTTCCATTAGGGTCTTTTGATCAAAATCATGAAAACATACAAACATTTGTGACATGCTTGTGTTTAATGTTTATTGACATATTTAACGTCAGTACAAGAATTGATCAGTGGCCACAATTAAAGAAAATTTTTTTTTTTTACTTTGAGCGCCCGTAGGAGGGAGGGGATTCATTTCAGGAGCCATGTTTATAAGAAAAAAAAAACGTCTTATTTTGACCCCTCAAATATGCCCTTAAAATCTTTGTAATGAATTTTTAGTCAATATTACAATTAAAATGTTAGTAGAAGTGCTATGAGAGTTCTGGACCAAAGAGGACCATATTTACATGTAAATTTTAATAGGGGAATCTAAGACCCTAATTGGTGTCTAAATGTCTCTGCAACAAGCGGTTATGTTAGTCACAGGATCATTTTTCTCCTTAAGTAAATTATTGCACCTTGTCTAACTAAAGAGCTTCCATTAGGCTCTTTTACTCAAAATAATGGAAACACAGAAACATTTGTGACAAGCTTGTGTTTAATGTTTATTGACATACTTAACGTCCGTACAAGAATTGATTAGTGGCCCCAATTAAAGAAAATTATTTTTTTTCACCTTTGAGCGCCCGTAGGGGGGACAGGGTTCATTTTAGGAGCAATGTCTATAAGAAAAAAACGTCTGAATCTCTCGTCTGAAAAAACGATTTTGATCCCTCAAATATGCCCTTAAAATCTTTGTACTGAATTTTTAATCAATATTACAATTAAAATGTTAGTAGATGTGCTCTGAGAGTTCTGGACCATTTTTACACGCAAATTTACATAAGGGAATCTAAAGCCCTTATTGATATCTAAATGTCTCAGCAAAAAGGAGTTATGTTAGTAACAGAATCATCATTTTTCTCCTTAAGTAAATTATTGCACCCTGTCTAATTTAAAGGATTCTATTAGGGTCTTTTACTCAAAATGATGGAAACACTCAAAAATTTGTGACATTCTTCTGTTTAATGTTAAGTGACACTACAAGCTTGTGTTTAATGTTTAGTGACATATTTAACGTCCGTACAAGAATTGATTAATGGCCACAATTAAAGAAAATGATTTTTTTCTCAGCTTTGAGCGCCCGTAGGTAGGGGGGGGGGGGTTCATTTTAGGAGCCATGTTTATAGGAAAAAACGT
The DNA here is from genome assembly GCA_951812265.1 of Taphrorychus bicolor. Lineage (NCBI taxonomy): Eukaryota > Metazoa > Arthropoda > Insecta > Coleoptera > Curculionidae > Taphrorychus > Taphrorychus bicolor. The sequence goes on along the minus strand of OX638299.1, from coordinate 24,710,956 downwards.
CTTATTTTGACCCTTCAAATATGCCCTTAAAATCTTTATATTGAGATTTGGATCAATATTACAATTAAAATGTTAGTAGATGTGCTCTAAGAGATATGGACCAATGAGGGCCATTTTTACATGTAAATTTCCATAAAGGAATATAAGACTCTGATTGGTATCTAAATGTCTCAGGAACAAGGGGTTATGTTATTCACAGAATCATCACTTCGCTTCTTAAGTAAATTATTTCACCTTTTCTAAACAAGTGGTTCCATAAGGGTTTTTTACTCAAAATAATGGAAATACAAACATTTGTGACATGCTTGTGTTTAATGTTTAGTGGCATTTTTAACGTCCGTACAATAATTGATTATTGGCCACAATAAAAGAAAATGTTTTTTTTTTTTACTTTTAAGCGGCCATAAAGGGCAGAGGGTTCATTTTAGGAGCCATGTTTATAGGACAAAAACGTCTGATTTTGATCCCTCAAATATGCCCTTAAAATCTTTGTACTGAATTTTTAATCAATATTACAATTAAAATGTTAGTAGGTGCGCTCTGAGAGTTCTGGACCCATGCAAATTTCCATAAGGGAAACTAAGACCCTTTTTGGTGTCTAAATGTCTCAGCAATAAGGGGTTATGTTAGTCACAGAATCATCATTTTTCTCCTTAAGTAAATTATTGCAACTTGTCTAACTAAAGGGCTTCCATTAGGCTCTTTTACTCAAAATAATGGAAACACACAAACATTTGTGACATGCTTGTGTTTAATGTTTAGTGACATTTTTAACGTCCGTACAATAATTGATTAGTGGCCACAATTAAAGAAAAACATTTTTTTTACTTTTGAGCGCCCGTAGGGGCAAGGGGGTTCATTTTAGGAGCCATGTTTATAGGAAAAAAAGTCTTATTTTGACCCCTCAAATATGCCCTTAAAATCTTTGTAATGAATTTTTAATCAATATTACAATTAAAATGTTAGTAGATGTGCTCTGTGAGTTATGGACCATTTTTACATGCAAATTTCCATAAGGGAATCTAAGGTCCTTATTGTTATCTAAATGTCTCAGCAACAAGGGTTTATGATGGTCACAGAATCATTAATGTTCTCCTTAAGTAAATTATTGCACTTTTTCTAACTAAAGGGTTTCCATTAGGCTCTTTTACTCAAAATAATGGAAACACAAACATTTGTGGCATGTTTGCGTTTATTGTTAAGTGACAGTACAAGCTTGTGTTTAATATTTAGTAACATATTTAACGTCCGTACAAGAATTGATTAGTGACCACAATTAAAAGAATTTATTTCTTTTCACTTTTGAGCGCTCGTAGGGGGGAGGGGGTTGATTTTAAGAGCCATGTCTATAGGAAAAAGACGTCTTATTTTGACCTCTCAAATATGCCCTTAAAATTTTGGAACTGAATTTTTAATCAATATTTTAATTAAAATGTTAGTAGATGTGCTCTGAGAGTTCTGGACCAATGAGGGCCATTTTTTACATGTAAATCTCCATAAGGGAATCTAAGACCCTAATTGGTGTCTAAAGGTCTCAGCATTTTTAACCGATTTTAACCCTATTTTTAAAATTAAGTCATTTTTAACAAGGATTTTGCCAAAAACTCCGAATTTGCATTTTTAGACGCTTTGAGAAATGTTTTAAAGAATTTTGTTATGAATTATTTTGAGGCGTTTTTAATCAACATTCAATCATTTTAATAAAAAAAAACATTTTACAGAAAACCACAAAAGTTAGGTTATTTTGATCAGTTTTCCGTGATTTTGCCCTAAAATTGAATTTCTCTAAAAAAAATCAAAAGTTGCATATTTATAGCCTTTGAGTCATTTTTTAACGAACTTTGGTTCTAATCGTAATCTCATTTTAGGCTCACTTAAGCGTTTTGTATTTTTAATCCATTTTAGTGCTAAGTCTAACCTGAATTTTTTCAAAGGCACCAAATTCGCATTTTTAGACACTTTAAGTCATTTTAAACCAATTTTGGCATCAGTCCTAACCAAAATTTTTATCAAAAACGCCAAATTTATATTTTTGCACATTTGTAGTCACTCTTTAACTAACCAGACTTTCTCGTTTAAAGTCATTTGTAACTAATTTTGGCCCCTATTCGAACCTGAATTTGTCCAAAAACTCCAAATTTATATTGTTGCACGTTTTTAGCCATTTTTTAATTTTTTTTTGCCATATTTCTAACCGGCTCAACAACATTATATTTTTTTCAAATGTTTTAAAACAAATTTCCTATATTTTGATCTAAAAACTCGTTTTACCAAAAACAACAAATTAGAAGATTTGAATGAATTTTGCCTGATTTTGTCCTAAAATCGAATTCCTTTGAAGACATCAACATTTGCATTTTTTGACAAGGAAAGTACCTTTATTTTTAAAGTTTAGTAATTTTTCACCCAGATTTCGCCAAAATCTCTGAGTTTGCATTTTTAGACGATTTCAGTAATTTTTCAAAGAATTTTGTTCTTAATCGTAACGTGATTTCCTCGAAATACAGGAAATGGTTATTTTTAGGCGTTTTTAGTCAACATTCACTCATCAAAGGTTCGGATATTTAGATCAGACTTGGTCCTAAAACTTTTTTTTCAAAAAAAAAAAAGTGAATTTTTACAAAACATAGTTTATTTGCCCCCTCCTCCTCCCCCTCCCCACCACTACATTATATTTCATTTTAACCCTGCTATTTCTAAATTTGCATTTATATACGCTTTTAGTCATTTTTGAACGATTTTGGCTCTAATTTAGGTGAATTTCGCCAAAAACTGCGAACACCACTACAACAAAGGTTAGAATATTTTGATCAGTTTTCCCTGATTTTGTCCTAAAATAAATTTCTCTAAAAAAAATCAACTGTTGCATTTTTTTATACAATATAGTTTATTTTTAGCGAATGTTAGCCCTACTTTCTCTAAATTTGCATTCTTAAATGCTTTGAGTCATTTTTAAACAATTTTGACCCTCATTGTTACGTGAATTTCGCCAAAAACTGCAAATTTGTTGATGGTTTCTAAGTCATATTTTTAACGCATTTTGGTCGTTATCCTAACCCGACTTTCTCGAAAAACAGCACAAATTTTTAGGAGTTTTAGTCAAATTTTACTTATTTTATTAACTTTATCGAAAAAAAAACAATTAGAAGATTTGAATCTGTTTTTGTCAGATTTTGACTTAAAATTTAATTTCCCCAAAAATGTGCCTATTTTTTAACTGATTTGGTCTCTAATCCTAACTTGAATTTTTCCAAAAATTCAAAATTAATATTTTCAAATGTTTTTAGTCAGTTTTTAACGATTTTTTACCATTTTTTACCAAATTTAATTTCTCGTTTCCCTAAAAAACTATAAAATTTAAATTTTAATTTTTAACCGGTTTTATCCCAACTTTTTCTAAATTTGCATTTTTATACTCTTTAAGTCATTTATCATAGTATATTATACAACAAGCATTTAATGAGAGTCGTTATTCTCGAGTGTAACGTTTGAGCCCACGAGCAAAGCGAGTGGCACAAGTTCCCCGAGAGAATAACGTTTATTAAATGCGAGTTGAATATTATACTTTATCACCGACAAGATTCTGGGTTTTCTCAAATATGATAGGGTATAGGTGCCACAAAGATAATTCACAATTTTAAAACCACAACTGGTTTCGGTAATCGACGGCGCGACGTTTGATGCGTCAGATAGTTAACGGTCTAGTCCCCCTTGTATGTTTATTTTAATGCTACGAGGGTAGACGGTAAATTGCTTATGTTAGTCACAGAATCATCATTTTTCTCTTTAAGTAAATTAGTGCACTTTGTCTAATTAAAGGCTTCCATTAGAGTCTTTTACTCAAAATAATGGAAAGAGACAAACATTTGTGACCTGCTTGTGTTTAATGTTTAGTGACATATTTAAGGCCCGTACAAGAATTGATTAGTGGCGTTTCGGATTTTAATAATTTAACAAAAAAAAGTCAAGCTTTCGTTGGTAATCGAACCATAGACCTTCCACTTGCCGCCAGAGCATCCGCCTGTAAAGTGGAATGTGTATGGTTCGATTACCAGCGGAAGCTTTACTTTTAGTTTTGTATAAATTATTATGTCCGAGACGCCACTAAAAATATCAATATAATAATAGGTCATGAAAAATATAATGGAAATTTTAGATTGGCAATAAACGCGCTGGCCTGCGGTGTCATAAATTCCTTACGTGTGTGATCGGAATATTTCAGCAGGAAACGGGCATTAGTAAAAGTACGGTCCATCGGAATTTCCCTAGAGAATTATTATCGCCCCTTTAAAGTGCACCTTGCGGAAGTTTTAGCTCTATTAGATTATATGGAAGAGAACTCGATTTTATTGCACACGTGGCCGTGAGTTAAATGGACGATCCCCGGCAATTTTAAATAGAATTCTATCTACCTGTCCCGATGGAAAATTGCCGTTAGTGCACGATCGCGGATAATTGGATGAAAAATCGTTTGTATATTGGGTGAAGGTAATTTGAGCTAAGATAACTGAGCAATATCTTCATTAGTACGGACAGATTTAAACGATTATAGAGGCGAAAAAATTGATTAAAATTGATGCAAGTTGAGGACTTGGCTTACCTGGAAGAAATAGTATGTGAATTAATGGTTATTAAAATAGTGGTTTAGGTCTTCAAGATGTGAAGAATTGGGGAAGGATGCAAAATCAAACTTCAAGGCTTCAAGACTAATTCTCTGCTTCCTCAAAGACGTCAGCTTTACATTTAGATTAGACCAGGACTTTTTTCGGACAGAAGGACTTGAAACCACATTTTTTACTAATATGGAGAAATTTCCAACGTTTTTGACATTTATTTTACTTGTTTCAAAGTTTTTTTTTCTTTTACAAGAAGCCTAAAAAAATATGTAAGATATAGGTCGAAACGTCTGAAGAAATTTTGTAGAAGTTTGATTTTGCGTCCTTTACCTGATACTTTTTTCTGCAACTTAAACAATATGTTCTGAAATTAAGGTTGTCATCAAATCTATTATTAAATACCTTAGATGTTCTTAGATGTATTAAATATTAGTATTTAGAAAAGGCATCTTAGAAATCAATCCTGTTGCCTTAGAAGCATCTTACACCTGTATGTAATTAGAATTAGTTGGCAACGTTTTGAATGATGTTTGAATGTAACAAACTCATTGGTAGTTAAGGTCTAGTTTTACAAATTTGGCTTCTTAAACTTGAGGTGAAATGAAAGGCTTTGACAGATAAACAATACAATATACTGTTGCAAACTCGGGGTTCAATAATTCCAGTGTAACGATTTAACACGAAAATACTATTTATTTATCACACAAATACACATGACTACTAAATAACTCACTACTTAACACTATATAGCCTTCTGTTATTGCTTGTCATTTTAGCTTACCTAGCTCGATTAAATAAGACTACTACCAACGGCGGCGCTATTCGCCTTTTATACAAAATCCTAAAGATACAGAAAAGCCTAGAGCTATCTTGATAAGTCTCACATAAAAAAAAGGTCGTAAATAACTGCGTTCTAAATAAACAGCAGCGCCCGGATAGACCGCGAAGGTCCAACCTCCTCTGTCGCTCCGCCTCCCAGTGCCCGCTCTCCGTAACAGAACGTCAAAACCGGAATTTAACCTCAAGCGCCTAAAATAAATTTCTAATAATTTTACTTTTGATTTGTGTTAGTTCATGTTAGATTAGAATTCCATTTAAACTCTAGTTTAGTTTGTTGTTAAACGAAAGATTTTGACATAAAAACAATTCAACATACGTCAAACCCGGAGATTAACCTCAATCGCAAATATCTTTATAACAATTTGACTTTTCGTTTGTGTTATTTAAGGTCCTCTATCACAAGTTCGGTTTAAGCTTGTGGTTAAACGAAATATTTTGACAGATAAACAATGCAACATACGTCAAGTCCGGAGGTTAAGCAAGAGTTGTAAGAGTGGCCTTAAGCTGTTATTTAAGTTTAAAGCTCTTCAGCGTAACTTGAGGTGGTGGACTTTAAACCGAAAACCAACAACCGGACCAGCAGAATAAGCAAAGAACAACATGTTAGCTTAGCAGGAATTCTCAATAGAGCGGACACCGTTAAGTGCACCTATGCGTGTCAATCTCGGGGACATTATTGCTAACCACATTCCAATAGTAATAAATTTGCTGCATTTTTTGCGAGTTGCAATTTACTTTCACACGCGTGTGTTTTGCACTTATATGAGTCAACATTGACAAACATTGTACGCGGATTAAATAAGTTATTAATCCGCAATCAATCTTAATTAACTCTTGTTTGGGATGTGTAATTTGTGAGCTATATGTGACTCTACTTTGCAATTAACTAAGGTCGCATGATAATAATTATTGTTGGCAGTATATTACGATCTTGAAAGCAGAAATACCAAATAACATAATTACGCAACAGATGTAAGGAATTCTATGAGAAAAAAAAAAATTTAGTCCGCAGAACAAAGAAACAGACAAGTCTGGAGGTTGATAAAGGGGAAACTTCGTTTCAGCGTTCACATGATCCTAATGAGCTTAAAAAAGAAATTAAAGCCCTTTTAAATCTATAGCGCAACTCTAATCAAACAATTAACACCTACTTTGATCCCCAGCGCGAATTTTTGCACATTTTTAATTAATTCCCGTTTCTTAATTCACTTCTATAATGAACGAAAATCAGCAGCCCGCTGCCGTTATAATTTATTCTTCGGGTCCGCGTCTAAAAAGCTATTAATTAAATTTTCTCCGGTGTATTACCATCTAAAAAGTCGCCCATGGTCGTCCAGACACCCAAAGAAACTTTTGGGTTACGGGTATGAAATATAATTTCAAACACAGTTTTGGGACCTAATTTTTGGCAAGGGCTGAAAAATGAATTATTTTGGGCAATTTTCGCGGCGATGAAACGTTTGACAGGAAAATCAATTCGGGGCCAAAAGGTAAAGGGCCTAAAGGGCGGGCAATCTCCATTTCATTGTCGTTAGACGTGGGCTTTCAGGGTGAACGCGCTAAAGGGGAGTCGAAAATTATTAAGCAGATAATTGGATTGAAGGCACCTCTTTAGCCATTTAAATCTTCAGATTTATTAAGTGCTCGATTTTGGATGGCTTTTGTAGTTTTAATTAAATTCGAGTTACATACTTTAAAATTGAGGCCCAAAGGAAAAACCGGCAACAACACCACTTTCCACGGTTGTTCAATTTTTTTGGAAATAATATAGGTTCGAATCTCGTACACCTAACTGAATTGAACTTAATGATGCCCAGAAAAGTAAAAACGTTAGACTAAGAAAACATACCAACTCAAGAGAATATACATTTTTTTTGGAAAACCGCTTCAATGAGTTTAAGAAATCTCAGGAAAAAGTCAAAATTTTGTTGAGTTGGAAGCTTGAAATACTTGAATGCTCAACAAGCGAGTGAGGTTGAATTCCGGATTTGACGTATGTTGAATTGTTTTATGTTAAAACCTTTCGTTTAACCACAAACTAAACTAGAGTTTAAATGGAATTCTAAACGAACTTTAAATAAAACAAATCAAAAGTGAAATTATTAGAAAGATATTTCAAGCGCTTGAGGTTAAATTCCGGCTTTGACGTATATTGCATCTGTCAATATCTTTGCTTTTACCTCAAACTGGAGTTTAAACTGAACTTATAAAAGTGGACCTTAGCCAGCACCAATCAAAACTGATGCTATTAAAGAGATATTACAAGCCCCTCAGGTTAAGCTCCGGATTTAACGTATGTTGCGTCGTTTATCTATAAAAATCTATCGTTTAACCTGGAATTTAAGTCCAATTTGTAAAAAGTGAATCTTAACTAACATAAACCAAAAATGAAATTATTAGAAAGACATTTCAAGCGCTTGATTTTAAATTCCGGATTTGAAGTAAATTGTGTTGTAAATTTTTCATTTAACCTCAAACTGGAGCTTAAACCAAACTTTCAAAAGCAGACCTTAACTAATACAAACCAAAATGACATTATTAGAAAGATATTTCAAGCGATTGAGGTTAAACTCCGGAATTAACGTATGTTACATTGTTTACCTGTCAAAATATTTCATTTAGCATCAAACTGGAATTTAAGTCGAATTTCTAAAAGTGAGCCTTAACTAACACACTAAAATAAAATTATTAGAAAGACATCTCAAGCGCTTAAGGTTAAATTCCGTATTTAGTAGTATTTTTTATCTGAAAAAATTTTTCATTTAACCTCAAACTGGAGTTTAAACCGAACTTTTGAAAGCGGACCTTAATTAATATAAACCAAAATTAACATTATTAGAAAGGTATTTCAAGCGATTGAGGGTAAACTCCGGATTTGACGTATGTTACATTATTTACCTCTCAAAATACTCCATTTACCATCAAATTGGAGTTTTAGCCGAACTGGTAAAAGTGTACCTTAACTTATACAAGCCAAAAGTGAATTTATTATAGAGATATTTCAAGCGCTTCAGGTTAAGCTCCAGATTTGATGTATGCCGCATGGTTTATCTGTCAAAGTCTATCGTTTAGCCTCCCACTGGAGTTTAAGTCGAATTTGTAAAAGTGAGCCTTAACTAACACAAACCAAAAATGAAATCATTAGAAATACATTTCAAGCGCTTGAGGTTAAATTCCGCATTTGACTTAAGTTTTATTGTTTTTCTGTAAAAAATTTTTATTGAATCTCACGCTGGAGTTTAAACCGATCTTTTAAGAGCGGACCTTAACTAATACAAACCAAAAATCACATTATTAGAAAGGTATTTCAAGCGATTGAGGTTAAAATCCGAATTTGACGTATGTCACATTGTTTACCTATCAAAGTATTTCATGTGGCATCAATCTGTAGTTTTAGGAGAACTTGTAAAAGTGGAACTTAACTAACACAAGCCAAAAGTAAATTTATTCCAGAGATATTTCAAGCGCCTCAGGTTAAGCTTCGGATTTGATGTATGCCGCATGTTTTATCTGTCAAAATCTATCGTTTAACCTCCAACTGGAGTTTAAGTCGAATTTGTAAAAGTGATCCTTAACTAACACAAACCAAAAATGAAATTATTAGAAAGACATTTCCAAGCGCTTGAAGTTAAATTCCGGATTTAACCTAAGTTATATTGTTAATGTCAACATTTTTCATTGAAGCTCACTCTGGAGTTTAAACCGATCTTTTAAGAGCGGACCTTAGCTAATACAAACCAGAAATCACATTAGAAAGGTGTTTCAAGCGATTGAGGTTAAACTCCGAATTTGATGTATGTTATATTGTTTACCTATCAAAATATTTTATGTAGCATCAATTTGTAGTTTTAGGAGAACTTGTAAAAGTGGAACTTAACTAACACAAGCCAAAAGTGAATTTATTCCAGAGATATTTCAAGCGCCTCAGGTTAAGCTCCGGATTTGATGTATGCTGCATGGTTTATCTGTCAAAATCTATCGTTTAACCTCCAACTGGAGTTTAATTCGAATTTGTAAGAGTGACCCTTAACTAACACAAACCAAAAATGAAATTATTAGAAAGACATTTCAAAGCGCTTGAAGTTAAATTCCGGATTTAACCTAAGCTGTATTGTTTATGTCAAAATTTTTCATTGAAGCTCACGCTGGAGTTTAAACAGATCTTTTAAGAGCGGACCTTAGCTAATACAAACCAGAAATCACATTAGAAAGGTGTTTCAAGCGATTGAGGTTAAACTCCGAATTTGATGTATGTTACATTATTTACCTATCAAAATATTTCATGTAGCATCAATTTGTAGTTTTAGGAGAACTTGAAAAAGTGGAACTTAACTAACACAAGCCAAAAGTGAATTAATTAGAGAGATATTTCAAGCGGCTCAGGTTAAACAACGTTTATCTATCAAAATCTATCGTTTAACCTGGAATTTAAGTCCAATTTGTAAAAGTGAAACTTAACTAACACAAGCCAATAATTAAGTTATTAGAAACACATTTCAAGCGCTTGAGGTTGAATTCCAGATTTGACGTAAGTTGTGTTGTAAATTTTCGATTTAACCTCAAACTGGAGCTTAAACCGAATTTTTAAGAGCAGTGCCTTTAAAAGAGTACCTTAACTATACAAACAAACCAAAAATGACAAACCGAACCAATGACAATTCAACATGTGACAAAACATTGACAAACCAAACAATGACAAACCAAAAATGACATTATTGGAAAGGTATTTTAAACGATTGAGGTTAAACTCCGGATTTGACGTATGTCATATTGTGTACCTGTCAAAATATTTCATTAGTATCATATTAGAGTTTTAGCCGAACTAGTAAAAGTGGATCACAACTAGCACAAGCCAAAAGTGAATTTATTCCAGAGATATTTCAAGCGCCTCAGGTTAAGCTCCGGATTTGATAAATGCTGCATATCTGTCAAAATCTATCGTTTAACCTCAAACTGGAATTTAAAATTGAACAAATAATGCACCTCTTCTTTATTCGAAAATGGCCGACGTTTCGACTATTTATTTAGTCTTCATCAGGGCTATTCTCACTTAGAGAGGGTAGTCAATTAAAGTACGATTTAAGATAGTTACGGTAGCAAACTCCATTCGATTGTTCGGTGACCCTGGTATCTTAGGCTCCACAAAACATACATCCGCTTCCCAAGGTACAAAATATGCGAATAACACCCTGATGAAGACTAAATAAATAGTCGAAACGTCGGCCATTTTCGAATAAAGAAGAGGTGCATTATTTGTCCTAATCCCGCTAACTTTACCAACTACTTACAACTTAAGGACGCTAATTACAACAATTAAAATTGAACCTTAACTAACACAAACCAAAAATGAAATTATCACAAAGACCTTTCAAGCGGTTGAGGTTAAATTCCGGGTTTGACTTAAGTTGTATTTTTTATCTGTCAAAATTTCATTGCAGCTCAAGCTGAGGTTTAAACCGATCTTTTAAAAGCGGACTTTAATTAATACAAACCAAAAATGACATTATTGGAAAGGAATTTTAAACGATTGAGGTTAAACTCCGGATTTGACGTATGTTACATTGTTTACCTGTTAAAATATTTCATTTAACATCAAACTGGAGTTCTAGCCGAACTTTAAAAGTAGACTGTAACTAACACAAATCAAAAGTGAATTTGCTGGATATATATTTCAAGCGCTTGAAGTTAATCTCCGGATCGGACGTATGTTGCATTGTTTGTCTGTCAAAATTTTCTATTCAACCTCAAAGTGGAATTTAAACCGAACTTGCAAAATGCTCCATAATTGGCGCAAACCACGACAGAAATTATTTGAGAGATATTACAAGCGCTTTAAGTTAAACTTCGGGTTCAACGTACTTTGCATTTTTTATCTGTTAAAATTTCCCATTCACCTCAAACTGAAGTTTAATCTGAACTCTTGCAGAAGTGGATCTTAACTTACACATACCAAAAGCGAAATTAGTAGAAAGATATTTCAAGCGCTTGAGGTTAAACTCCGGATTTGACAAATGTTGCATTGTTTATCTGTCAAAATTTTTCGTTTAACTACAAACTAGAGTTTAAACTGGAACGTAAACCGATGCATTACTAAAAGTCTACCTTAACTAACACAAACCAAAAGTGGAATTATTAAATAGGTGTTTCAAGCGCTTGAAGTTTAACTTCAGCTTTGACAAATGTTTCCTTGTTTACTTGTCAAAATTTTTCATTTAACCACAAAATGGAGTCTAAACTAAATTTTTTTTGTTTAACCACAAACTGGAGTTTAAACCGGAACGTAAACCGAAGCGCTTGTAAAAGTGATCCTTAACTAACACCAACCAAAAGTGGAATTATAAAGGAGAGGCATTTCAAGCTTTTGAGGTTGAACTCCGAATTTGACAAATGTTGTATTGTTTATCTGTCAAACTTTTTCGTAGAACCACAAAACTGGAATTTAAAATAGAAGGTTAACCGAAGCGCTTGTAAAGTGTACCTTAATAAACACAAACCAAAAGTGGAATTATTAAGGAGATATTTCAAGCGCTTGAGGTTAAGGTCCGGATTTGGCAAATGTTGCATTGTTTATCTGTCAAAATTTTTGATGTTACTACAAACTGGAGTTTAGAACAAACTTTTTTTTGTTTAACCACAAACTGGAGTTTAAGCCGGAACGTAAACCGAATCGCTTGTAAAAGTGATCCTTAACTAACACTAACCAAAAGTGGATTTTCAAGGAGATATTTCAAGCGCTTGAAATTTAATTTCGGATTTGACAAATGTTGCATTTTACATCTGTCAAAATTTTTCGTTTAACCACAAACTGGAGTTTAGACCAAACTTTTTTTTCTTTAACCACACACTGTGGTTTAAAATGGAACGTAAACCGAAGCGCTTGTAAAAGTGTACCTTAACTAACACAAATGATAACTGGAAATATTAAAGAGGTATTTTAAGCGTTTGTGGTTAAACTCTGGGTTTGACAAATGTTGCATTGTTTATCAGTTAAAATTTTTCGTTTAACCACAAACTGGAGTTTAAACCAATTTTTTTTTTGTTTAACCTCAAACTGTAGTTTAAAATGGAATGTAAACCAAAGCGCATGTAAAAGTGTATCTTAAGTAGAATTATTAAAGAGATAATTCAAGCGCTTGAGGTTAAACTCCTGATTTGACAAATGTTGCATTGTTTATCTGTCAAAACTTTTCGTTTAGCCACAAACGGGAGTTTAAACCAAACTTTTTTTTTATTTAACCACAAACTGGAGTTTAAAATGGAACGTAAACCGAAGCGCTTGTAAAAGTGTACCTTAACTAACACAAATGAAAATTGGAATTATTAAAGAGATATTTCAAGCGTTTGTGGTTAAACTCTGGGTTTGAGAAATGTTGCATTGTTTACCTGTCAAAATTTTACCTGTCAAAATTAACACAAACCAAAATTTGAATTAATTATTAAAGAGATATTTTAAGCGCTGAAGGTTAAAATCCCGATTTGATATATGTTGCCTTGTTTACCTGTCAAAATTTTTCATTTAACATGACTTAACTGGAGCTCAAACTAAACTTTTTTTTGTTGAACCACAAACTAGAATTTAAACCGGAACGTAAACCGAACAAAGTGCAAAAGTGTACTTTAACTAACACAAACCAAAAGTGGAATTATTAAAGAGACATTTCAAGCGTTTCAGTTTAAACTCCGGATTTGACAAATTTTGCATTGTTTATCTGTCAAAATTTTTCGTTTAACCTCAAACTAGAATCAAAATGGAACGTAAACCGTAGCGCTTGTAAAAGTGTACCTTAACAAACACAAACCAAAAGTGGAATTATGAAATAGTTATTTCAAACGCTTGAGGATAAACTCCGAATTTGACAAATGTTGCAATGTTTATCTGTCAAAATTTTTCATTTAACCCCGAACTGGAGTTTAAACCAAAATTTTTTTTGTTTAACCACAAACTGGAGTTTTAACAGGAACGTAAATCAAAGCGCTTGTAAAATTGTAGATTAACTAACACATACCAAAAGTGGAATTATTAAAGAGATACTTCAAGCCCTTGTGGTTAAACTCCGGATTTGACAAATGTTGCATTGTTTATCTGTCAAAATTTTTCATTTAACCCCGAACTGGAGTTTAAACCAATTTTTTTTTATTTAACCACAAACTGGAGCTTAAACCGGAACGTAAACCAAAGCGCTTGTAAAATTGTACAGTAACTAACACATACCAAAAGTGGAATTATTATAAAGATATTTTTAAGCGCTTGAGTTTAAACTCCGTATTTGACAAATGTTGCCTTGTTTATCTGTCAAAGTTTTTCGTTTAACCACAAACTGGAGTTTAAACCGGAACGTAAACCGAAGCGCTTGTAAAAGTGTACCTTAACTAACATAAACTAAAAGTGAAATTATTAAAGAGATATTTCAAGCGCTTGAGGTTAAACTCCGGATTTGACAAATGTTGCCTTGTTATCTGTCAAAATTTTTTGTTTAACCACAAACTGGAGTTTAAAATGTAACCTAAACCGAAGCTTTTGTAAAAGTGTACCTTGCTAACAGAAACCAAAAGTGGAATTATTAAAGAGATATTTCAGTCGCTTGAGTTTAAGCTCCGGATTTGACAAATGATGCCTTGTTTATCTGTCAAAATTTTCCGTTTAACCACAAACTGGAGTTTAAACCAAACTTTTTTTTTTATTTAACCTCAAACTGGAATTTAAACCGGAACGTAAACCGAAGCGCTTGTAAAAGTGTACCTTAACTAACATAAACTAAAAGTGAAATTATTAAAGAGATATTTCAAGCGCTTGAGGTTAAACTCCGGATTTGACAAATGTTGCCTTGTTATCTGTCAAAATTTTTTGTTTAACCACAAACTGGAGTTTAAAATGGAACCTAAACCGAAGCTTTTGTAAAAGCGTACCTTGCTAACAGAAACCAAAAGTGGAATTATTAAAGAGATATTTCAGTCGCTTGAGTTTAAGCTCCGGATTTGACAAATGATGCCTTGTTTATCTGTCAAAATTTTCCGTTTAACCACAAACAGGAGTTTAAACCAAACTTTTTTTTTATTTAACCTCAAACTGGAATTTAAACCGGAACGTAAACCGAAGCGCTTGTAAAAGTGTACCTTAACTAACTCAAACGAAAACTGAAATTATTAAGGAGATATTTCAAGAGCTTGATTTTATAATCCGGATTTGACAAACGTTGAATTGTTTATCTGTCATATTTTTTGTTTAACCACAAACTGGAATTTAAAATGGAACGTAAACCGAAGCGATTGTAAAAGTGTACTTTAACAAACACAAACTAAAAGTGGAATTATTAAAGAGATATTTTAAGCCCTTGAGGTTAAAATCCGGACTTGACAAATGTTGCCTTGTTCACCTGTCAACATTTTTCATTTAACCTGACTTATCTGGAGTTTAAACCAAACTTTTTTTTGTTTAACCACAAACTGGAGTTTAAATCGGAACGTAAAACCGAAGAGCTTGTAAAATTGTGCCTTAATTAACACAAACCAAAAGTGGAATTATTAAAGAGAAATTTCAAGCGCTTGAGGTTAAACTCCGGATTTGACAAACGTTGAATTGTTTATCTGTCAAAATTTTTCATTTAACCCCGAACTGGAGTTTAAACCAAACTTGTAAAAGTTGACCTTAACTAACATAAACCAAATGTATTAGAGATATTTCAAGTGCTTCAGGTTAAATTCTGGATATAACGTATTGTTTATCTGTCAAAATCGATCGTTTAATTTCGGACTGGAGTTGGATCCGAATTTGCAAAAACCTATCTTAACTAACACAAACTTTTGAAATTATTAGAGAGATATTGCAAGCACTTTGGGTTAAACTTCGAATTCAACGTACGTAGCATTGTTATCTGATAAAATTTGTCATTTCACCTTAAACTAAAGTTTATACTGACCTTGCAAAAATGGATCATAACTAACACAAACCAAAAGTGAAATTATTAGAGAGATATTGCAAGCGCTTGCGCTTAAACTCTGGATTTGACGCATTTTGCTTTGTTTATCTGTGTCGAAATCTTTTGTTTCACCTCAAACTGAATTTGAAGACAAACTTAATAAAGGTGGCCCTTATCTAACACAAACCATAAGTGAAATGTTTAAAGAAATATTTCAAGCGCTAGAGTTTAAAATCCCGCTTTTTAAGATTTAATAAAAATTTAAGTTTAAACTTGCGGTATAAAATCAGCCTTGAATAATAATAAAAATGTTTCTTCAAAGAATGCTCTAACTTAAATAGAGTCATAAACTTTGCCGGAAAAATGCGCTTGAAGATACTCAAGTCGACAAATGTCGGTAATTTGCGAATAATTTGCCTGGAGGCCCTTCCAGCAATAATGGGATTTAGTTTCTAATTAACCTATTAAGCACATTCCTGAAACGTCGCAAGATGCTAGACGCAGAGCCTCCGACGACGACGTTTAGTCGTGGAGGCACTTTCTTATTTAACAGCTTACAATAAACAGGATTTCCATTAGTCAGAAGACTTGGTGCTTTAGTAAGGGCAGGTTGTAGTTAGAGTTCCACAGAGGCTCCCTATCGTGTTAAAAGCACGAGGGCCAAACGGAGATTTTCTCGACTGCTGACTTGCACATGTGAATTAATTTTTTCATACTTTGTACACAAATTAGCTTTGTGCTTTAAGATTTTGTTCCCTCATATGCTGCCCGAAGAAGCTGTGAGTTTGGAAGGAGATCCAACAAATCCTCCAGCATATAAATGATTTGTTCAGATATGTTGAACTTATGACTGCTTTTAGTTAGGCTGATGACACAAATCTGTTAATTCATGCCAAAATTTTCGATTGCTTAAAAACTCAGTATAGAGTTTTATTTTGAGGCTCTTGGAACTAGTGATTTGGAGTAACAAAGAGAAAAAAATGGCACCCTGGTTTTCTTTGAATGTTGGCATTAATAAGACGGAGAGGTTTACGTTCTCTATCAAAACTTAAAAGAGATTGGGATCCTCAAGTGAACTATTCCAGGTAGGTAAACTGCTAGCTGCAATTGTTACTATAAGAAGGCTAGGGCACGTCCTCACTAGAGACCTACTTGTTTCTATTCATTGTACCCTCTCAACTTAGGGCCCACACAACTTGTGTTGGAAAACTATCATACTAAAGCAATTAGGACTATATTGTTAGGGCAGGTTTTAGAGACAATTCTTTACGAACCTTACCATCGCGCTGCCTTCTTTATCAGTTCTTGACATAATAAGAAATAACAGTCATTGTGAGTTTACTGAAATTGAAATAAAAGTGCAGTTTCCACCATTCTTGGATAGGGTCATCATGCATTGCAATTCTCCCGGACGTGAAATCCACTCACGTAGAAACCTGAAGGTTTCATCTAATGAACGTCGAATCGATTCGTCATGGGTCACAGAGAAATCTCATGTAGATTCCGAACACATAACTTGATTTTAATATTACTTGCCTTATATAAATCAGGAAGCATAAAATGATTATGCGGTTAAACGCCTGACTGGCCAAACAACTAAACGTCCAAGTTCCTGCGGGCCTGTTTGCTAAACGCAGGCAAACTTTCTAGTTTCAACAGGCGGTTACCAAAATTCACGACCAAAAGCTTGCAATACAGTCCATTTAACTGATTACGTACAGTCGGAGTAAAAAAAAGACCTCTCCCTGTGATTGCAAAGGTTTTTTTGCGCATAAATATTGAATAAAAAAATAGAGCAGAGATCGAAATCTAGCTCTATAAGCTCCGGAAAACTGGTTTATGGACCGTGTAAGCGGGATATGGATACGTGCCTCGAAATCTATACATAGATAGTTCTGCTGTTTTTTTTCTGGTTTTCGGTGTGGTTTACAATGGCAAACAATAAAAAACCAAGCTGAACTGGACTTTAAGCACATTGAATACGTATACTAACGACTGGCTTCAAAACTCGTTCGAAAGCAATAATTACTAACTGTGCATTAGGAGCATTTTTCCACAACCTCAACAGCGTCCCTTGATAACCAATTTAACTCTCTGATACCAATTATTGATAAAATGCAAGTACTCCACGCGGTTTTAATCAATCCTGGTTACATGCTGCAATGACCTGCGGTAAAATCCTGAAAAATTTATTCCACAAAACTGCAAGTACAACGCAATTCAATTCCTGGGTTATTTAATAAAGCCACAAACCGGCAGGACGTACATGCACAAAACCTGGATCGGGAAAATGGATTAACACCGATGGACAGTCCCCTATAATGGTTTTAGTTACTTGTTAATGTCACGTTACTTTAGAGAATTGAATAAATGTAATACAGAAGGAACGAGGGTTGGAATAGATTACTTTATCAGTGGTTTCGTGGTTTAAGATGTATCACTCGTGGATGGATGTGTCTGGGATTAGGGTAGTAGATTCGACTTCAATACTAGTTCTTGGTTCATAACTACGATTCTTTGTATCCTTAGGTATATATACCAAAAGCGGGACGTAACGAACCGCTGCCTAAGACCCTAAGCCCATAAGTCTAAAATCCTTCTCACTGAAAAGTCTGGAAATGATGATTGCTGGTCTGGAGAAGATGATGGTGCAACGCCCTCTCAACTCACATCAGCGGCAAATCGACCGATCTAGCACTGAACAATCTCGTCAGGAAGATCTCGCATGACCAAACCTATTCCTGGACATTGAAGGAGCTTTCAACAGTGCCCTCTCTGACTCTCTCTGTAAAGCGCTTGGTGCTAGAGGGGTAGAGCAGAGTATTCAGGACTGTACGAGCAGCATGATGAACAACTGAATAACACAGCAATCACCACAGCCCCCTGCAGGACACAACAGTTTGCTTCAGAGCCGCCAAAAGGTGTCCGCAAGGAGTAGTTCCGCAAGGAGTAGTTCACCCCTTCTGTGTGTACTGCTTGCTGTGGTTAAACTGTTGGAGGTGGATGTTCAGACGACCTTGTGATCCTGATTCGAGGCGAATACTTCAGGAGATCATCAACACCATCTACGAATGGTGTTTTGGGGAGAAGGTGTCTAGCAACCCGGACAAAACCGTGGTGGTTGTGTTCACAAGGAGGAGAAAATTGGACTCTTTGAGGCCACCTTCTTTGCTGGGCAAAACCGTTCCATTTGCAGAGGAGGTAAAATATGTGGGCGTAATGGGATTAAAACTCAAATTAATGCACTGTCTGTACGTGACGATTATTAGACCAGTGGAGACATTGTCTGGTATTCCAAGGGCGGGCAAAGAAATGCGAGGTGCAAACTGAGTAACTTGCAGCGTCGAGCCTGCCTGGCCATCATCAGTGAGGCATTTGACACTATTCCAACATAGGCCATGGAAAGACTTATCTGGCTAATTCCATTCCACATTCTGGTGGAAAGGGAAGCCAAGTGGAGTATATACAGACTCCACAACACACAGGGGGGGGGGGGTTATATTAAAACCAAACTCACTGCAGGCTAAATTAACCGTCAACGCTTTGGTGGGTATGCCTTCGGACCTGGTGCCCCTTGTCACCTACACTTATTCAGCCTACAAGGTAAACCTTCTTACAAAGGAGGAGTGGGAACAGAATAAACTAAGGCTACTGAGTGGGCACCACTGCTGGTACGCGGATGGTTCGAATGGACAGGGATAACTCCAGGAGAGTCTGGAAAAGCACGGAACAATATTTCAGGCGAACTTCCATGCCATTGAAATATCTACCAGGTCGATAAGCAATCAAAACTGGACAAACACAAATATCAAAATATATTCGGACAGTCAAGCGGCACTCAAAACACTTGACTCCAGCAGGATTTCTTCGAGAACTGTCTAAGGAGTTCGAAACATACTAAACCACATTGAGGAGCATAATACGCTAACCTTAGTCTGGATTCCAGGTCACAAAGGCCTTGAGGACAATAAAATCGCCGATTCTCTTCCAAGGGAAGGTGCTACCTTCATAGGGCCTGAGCCGGTCTTGAGTATCGCAAGAGAGGTATCGAGGAAGGTAATAATCCAGATGGCGGAAGAACAGACCGAACGTTACTGGATAGACAACCCGGGCTTTGTCGAGTAGAAGGTGTTCATACAAGGACCCTGTGAGAAAAGAACAAAAGACTTATGAAACCTCGACAGACAACAGCTCAAAGCCGCCATCGGCTTATACACTGGACACTGTCGATTACAACACCACATGTTTAGGGTAGGCCTGGCAAACAATACCGAATGCAGACTCTGCATGGAGAATGATGAGACTGTAGAACACATTCTGAGTGAATGTCCTGCAGCTGAAGGACTTAGATTTAAGGCTTCGAAAGAATATCGGCTTTCTAAAACGACTGGGTTTTCTGAGTGAACTTTAATTGATATTGAGGCACAATGGATCTTGTAGATCGCGATGCATGAGGCCCCCCTCGTGGGACCACTCATTTGGTATCAGTCCAGGTAGCATAATTTTTCTGCTCTTTCTCAAAAATGCATTGTTTGCTGAAAATTGGGAGCTTATATTGATGCTTTTACTAATAATCATTTCTTTAGTCTCTATAAGGTTCAGTTTTAGTTCACTTTCTATCTATCATCATGTGAAAACCCCTCGCAATATCTGCGAGCAGGACTATGTCGTCTGCGTATCTAAACGGTTGATAGGCCATCCGCTCATCGTAAGGCTGTCCCCTGACGTATCGCGAGTTTATCTACACACATTTTCGGAATAGATATTGAACAATCTTGGTAATAATACGCATTTCCGAATGCAAAAATATGGGACAGTTTATCTTCGAGGCACACTGTTGCCCTTTGTTGGGTCTTATTTATTCTTATGTTCTTACCATCGATTTTAATTGAAAACTATAAAACATAGATTAGTTTTCCATGTGGCACCTTGTCGAATGCCTTGTAGAATTCAAAAAAAGATAACTAATACAATGAGCAAATGAGCAATCAGTGCTTTTACGCTGAAACGTGCTTTCCTTCTTCCAAGGCCTAAACTGAATCCAAATTGTATTTCGCTATGGTGGTCTTCCAATTTGGTATAAATGCAAGAGTGAATGACATTAGGGAACATTTTAAGTGTTTGGCAGGTAATTAAGTAGTCGTTCTCGCATTTTTCCATGCTCTTCATCAGATTCTGGCTATTTCCCATCATTATACCCCCTAATGGGCACCTCAACTTCCGTATTTTATTGTAGCAAACGTCTATGGGTCGATTTTAGGGGGTGTAAAAAACTTAGACCCAGGGATATATTCTCTTCTCAGGGAAATATTTCTCTTTCAATAGAAAATAACAATTTTTTTTTGACCTTTCAAATTTATACCACTAAAGTGGTGATTAATGAGAGAATTATTATGGTCCGACTAAGGACCTTTTTAGCAAGTTTTTGAAAGTTTGCAGGTGAAATATTTGAAACTCTAACTATTTGCCACTTCCGGACAAGTTTTTTCTATAAATTTGTAATTATTCTAGATTTTAGAAAGGTGTTCGATCGCAGGTGTAGGACAAATAGCCTCTTCACTTTATCGAAATCGCCAACGTTTCGACCTTTATTTTTAGGTCTTCCTCAGGGCTTTTTTTCGTTGGCCCGTGTGTTTGTTGCTTGTCTTTTGCGTGCACCGTGTGGATTTTGACAATATTGGTTTTATGTACTGCCATGACGGTTTGTATAAGCTTTGGTGACATTCTTCACTGACTGAAAAAGCCCTGAGGAAGACCTAAAAATAAAGGTCGAAACGTTGGCGATTTCGAGAAAGTGAAGTGGCTATTTGTCCTACACCTGCGATCCAACACCTTTCTAATTATTGATAGGACGCAAAGCGCAATATAAATCTAGATTTTTTAACTTTCCCGCCTAGTCTAGTGGCAGGTTATAGTCGATCAAGAAATCCCCTAAGAAGATGGCTTAACTCAATTGAAATTAATTGAATCTGTTTGTAATCTTGAATTTGTTTTTAAAAATAATTTTTTTTGAATGGCAGAACCAAAAAAATTCAATGCTAAAAGAGCTGTGGCGGAACTTCATCCACCGACTCACAGGTGGCAGCGCCAAAGCTTCACCCACCGACTCACAGGTGGCAGCATTAGTCAAAATCCGTCACAACATCACACCGCCTTCCGCCTTTCCTTCGCCGAATTGGTCTTCAAATACAAGTTTTGAAAAAGTAGGCTACGCTAGAGAGTCCTTTATTAGTATTTTATTGTAGCAAACGTCTATGGGTCGATTTTAGGGGGTGTAAAAAACTTAGTGCCAGGGATATATTCTCTTCTCAGGGAAATATTTCTCTTTCAATAGAAAATAACATTTTTTTTTGACCTTTTTTTACCACTAAGGTGGTGATTAATGAGAGAATTATTATGGTCCGACTAAGGACCTTTTTAGCAAGTTTTTGAAAGTTTGCAGGTGAAATATTTTAAACTCTAACTATTTGCCACTTCTGGACAAGTTTTTTCTATAATTTTGTAATTATTCTAGATTTTAGAAAGGTGTTCGATTGCAGGTGTAGGACAAATAGCCTCTTCACTTCATCGAATTCGCCAACGGTTCGACCTTTATTTTTAGGTCTTCCTCAGGGCTTTTTTTCGTTGGCCCGTGTGTTTGTTGCTTGTCTTTTGCGTGCACCGTGTGGATTTTGACAATATTGGTTTTATGTACTGCCATGACGGTCTGTATAAGCTTTGGTGACATTCTTCACTGACTGAAAAAGCCCTGAGGAAGACCTAAAAATAAAGGTCGAAACGTTGGCGATTTCGAGAAAGTGAAGTGGCTATTTGTCCTACACCTGCGATCCAACACCTTTCTAATTATTGATAGGACGCAAAGCGCAATATAAATCTAAATTTTTTAACTTTCCCGCCTGGTCTAGTGGCAGGTTATAGTCGATCAAGAAATCCCCTAAGAAGATGGCTTAACTCAATTGAAATTAATTGAATCTGTTTGTAATCTTGAATTTGTTTTTAAAAAGAATTTTTTTTGAATGGCAAAACCAAAAAAATTCAATGCTAAAAGAGCTGTGGCGGAACTTCATCCACCGACTCACAGGTGGCAGCGCCAAAGCTTCACCCACCGACTCACAGGTGGCAGCATTAGTCAAAATCCGTCACAACATCACACCGCCTTCCGCCTTTCCTTCGCCAAATTGGTCTTCAAATACAAGTTTTGAAAAAGTAGGCTACGCTAGAGAGTCCTTTATTAGTATTTTATTGTAGCAAACGTCTATGGGTCGATTTTAGGGGGTGTAAAAAACTTAGTGCCAGGGATATATTCTCTTCTCAGGGAAATATTTCTCTTTCAATAGAAAATAACAATTTTTTTTGACCTTTTTTTACCACTAAGGTGGTGATTAATGAGAGAATTATTATGGTCCGACTAAGGACCTTTTTAGCAAGTTTTTGAAAGTTTGCAGGTGAAATATTTTAAACTCTAACTATTTGCCACTTCTGGATAAGTTTTTTCTATAATTTTGTAATTATTCTAGATTTTAGAAAGGTGTTCGATCGCAGGTGTAGGACAAATAGCCTCTTCACTTTATCGAAATCGCCAACGTTTCGACCTTTATTTTTAGGTCTTCCTCAGGGCTTTTTTTCGTTGGCCCGTGTGTTTGTTGCTTGTCTTTTGCGTGCACCGTGTGGATTTTTGACAATATTGGTTTTATGTACTGCCATGACGGTCTGTATAAGCTTTGGTGACATTCTTCACTGACTGAAAAAGCCCTGAGGAAGACCTAAAAATAAAGGTCGAAACGTTGGCGATTTCGAGAAAGTGAAGTGGCTATTTGTCCTACACCTGCGATCCAACACCGTTCTAATTATTGATAGGACGCAAAGCGCAATATAAATCTAGATTTTTTAACTTTCCCGCCAGGTCTAGTGGCAGGTTATAGTCGATCAAGAAATCCCCTAAGAAGATGGCTTAACTCAATTGAAATTAATTGAATCTCTTTGTAATCTTGAATTTGTTTTTAAAAAGAATTTTTTTTGAATGGCAAAACCAAAAAAATTCAATGCTAAAAGAGCTGTGGCGGAACTTCATCCACCAACTCACAGGTGGCAGCGCCAAAGCTTCACCCACCGACTCACAGGTGGCAGCATTAGTCAAAATCCGTCACAACATCACACCGCCTTCCGCCTTTCCTTCGCCGAATTCGTCTTCAAATACAAGTTTTGAAAAAGTAGGCTACGCTAGAGAGTCCTTTATTAGTAATTAGTAAGCTCCCCCCCCCCCTTCAAACAAAACGGTGGATTGACCCCCCATAAATAAAGGACAAAAATAGACCAGTTTTGTTCTTGGAGTCAGTTTGATTCGTTTTATTACGTATTTGTCATTTCAAACGTTTCGACACACAAACACAAAATAATGCATTTAGTTTAAGGTAGTAATTTTCCATTCAGTAAGAAAGATAATTTTGCAAGGCTAACCCACCTTTAGAATGAACTTTTTTTGCTATTTTCAAAAAAAAACAACCCTTTTTAGGCTCATTTCGTTTGAGTTGACTAGAGGGAGGCTTGTTAACTAGAGGAGAACTAGGCACTCTCACCCCGCCGTATAAGGCAGGGGTCTACCACGCCTAACTGACGAGTTTCAAAGGGACGAAATGCCAACACCACATATACCTCCTTTGGTTAATTTTGGCATCTCGTTAACTTTGGAATTTTACTTCATTGGTAAACAGGATTGTTGTCCCGAACAAAGATGGCGGTTTCAAGACGTCCATCCTCTTCCTTCGGGTAAATGGCACAATCACCGTTTTCCTAGGGTTTATTGCTAGGTTTTCTTTTGAACACCAGCTGTGTACATCTTACACCTCTTGCAACATCCTGGATATTTGTGGGTCTGGGTGGTTCCTTATAAGGATAACAAAGTTGTCCGTGTGTGCTTGGACCTCAACTCCCCCATAATTCCAAAATAGCCAGAAGGTCGTCCACTAGTAGAGACCACAGGAGTGGTGAAAGGACTCTGCTCTGTGGGCAACCTCCCGCTGTTGTGAATCGGTGTAATCGTCTAATGATATAGTGATCAGTCTGGATTCTAACATGTTGCGAATCCAATTGTTTAGTGTTGGCTTGACCCTTCTCGCTTTACTGGCGCTGAGGAGGGAATCTGTAGGTGTATTATTAATACCTACCTGACTGTAGGTAAATTATTAAATTATGTAGGTGCATTATTAATAATTAAAGATCCTTTGATGTCTATGAAAACACCAATTGCGACACCCATTTTATCCTGAATATCTTGGATTTTCTCCACCAGGTTGAGGAGTGCTAGTTCTGTTGATTTGTTAGCCTGGTATGCATACTGTTCAGTATTAAGGGAGTACGTTGTTAGCTCTCTCTCTCCCTCATGTATAGGTCTAGCAGCTTTTCCAAGCTTTTCAGCAGGAACGAGGTTAGACTGATTGGCCTGAGCGGTTTAGGATCTTTTCCCCTACATTTCATCTTTGGTATGTAGACGACCCTCATCCTGGAGCAGCGGTTTGGAATAAATTTCCATGCAAGGATGGAAGGATGGAAGATCCTCTAAAAAGCTTTGTTAATAGAGATGCGAGTTGATCTAGGCCTTGTTGTAATAGTGCCGGGAACACTCCATCCTCCCCAGGGGATTTGTATGGTTGAAAAGCCATAATCGTGGATTTTGGGCAACAGGACAAATAAGATACTGAAGTACTAAGTAGACCGACACTCGGGTAGGCTGAACTCATATTATTATTTAGCGGGGTTCACATCAATTCTGTAGAACACTCCAAGTGACCTAAACATTCACCAACTTTAGTTGTGTTGGTATTGGTGGGTGGTTGGACTGCGAGTGTGGAAGTAGCGAGACATATGTAGGTACATATGCTCCGTATAAAAGTGTACTCCAAGTGTTACGATATTTGGGACTTTCAGTATATTGGTACTTATATAGTGGGTCATTGTAACATTTAAACCATAGTAAATCCCAAAACGTGTTGAATTAGACAAGCCACTAAGTTAGAAAAGTATTAATTGTGGATTCAGTACTAATACTAAAGTGAATTTAAATTTATGGCAGTTTAGCAGCTGTGTCAGTATCTGTCACTTATCATCCGGAAATGATACAGGGTTCTACATTAGCGTTGAACATTGAGGGTTGCTTTTTTTATGTTTATTTTAGGGTATATACTTGTAAATGGGTAACATTCTTATGAAATTGGTTATAGTGATATGAATGCAATTATTGCGAATACACTGGTCGGAGCTGAATAGTAATCGTGCTCCATGTCGGTGCTGTTGCCTTATTGCATGCCTTTTCCACGTGACTTTTCCAGGTCAGCCCGCTGTCGATGATCACCCTCAGGTACTTAGCCTCAGAATTTAGTAGCAGAGGTTTTCCTTCTATTGGTGTAGAGCACAATCTCTGCCTTGCCAGGGTTGACTGACAGTCTCGTCTCGGAAGGACCTCGCGAAGTACCTAAGGAGCAGGCCATGAAAAGGAGAATATTTAGAAGGGTGACACAGAGGCGAAAACAATTTTGACTGTACAATACTGTGACTGTCCAGGTACAAGGAAGGAACCACGGCCACTGTGAAAGACTTATACTATTGAAGAGCTAACAGAAGAAGTAGGTACTGGAAACTACAGTTCTAGAGGAAGGTATTCTAAAAAGAAACATGAGAAAACCTGTTATTAAGAAAAAAATGGAAAAGAAAAAAAAACTGCAAGAGAGGAGAGTTGTCAGAAACCACATGTCGTCTGTAAAAGAAATAGAAAAAATTATGCCTATTTCAAAAATCATCATCAGAATTAACTTGTTTCTTGTTCAAAGTTGTCACCAAATCACTAAAGTAGAACCTGCTGTGTAGAATATTGGGTGTTGGCGACAGCAGAACGTAGGGATTTACCACAAAATTAACCACTCAACTTTTTTATTTCATTTGCCAATACTCAGAAAAAATATTAAGTAAGATAAATGTCATTATAAGTTTTCGACCTACATTTGATGATTTTAATATTTTAGAAGAGCAATTAGTTATTACCAAAGTTATAATTTAACCTTCTTCGTAACTCCGCTAGTTTCTGAGATCTTTTGTCTAATCATCGAAAAACTCACCCCGTATAATTGACCGACCAAATGACACTACCAAACAAACTTATACGAATTCCATTTCCTTCAACTGCAGACAAGATCATGTTACTGTTTTATGATTTAATTCCTATCAATTAGCGCTCAGTATTGGAAATTTATAACAAGCAAGGTATGCACATTGATTATTATTCGTTAATAACATTGATCTATATTTTTTAAATTACAATGTTACATACCGACTATCACTTTTTTACTTCCGATTTCAGATCGACCTTGTAATATTCATATAGTTCACCTGCTTCATGTTCTAACAGTAGCAAACACACCTGAGTGGCTCTGCAATTCCCTGACCCGGCATTAATTATAGTCAATTTGAATAATGGAAACAACATAGCCGACAGGTATAATATGAGAGGATGAGTAGTCAAAGTGAAATTTGTTTGAGAGCATTGCACTTGTATTTTATATTATTTGTTTTTATATTCTCGTTGCTGCGTAACTTGAAGCTTGGGAAGTAATTATTTGAAAACAATGCAACGGGGTGAAAATTTCCCATCAAGAATTTCTATGACGAATAACACAATAGCATTGATCTCTTATGGGATGTGCTTGTAATGAAAAGAAGAGTGAATTTACGAACTAGATTTTTGTTTGGACTCAAAAAAAGACTTGACTTTGACTCGTGAAAAGGCCTATCACTACTACTAGTTTGGACTCAGTTTTAGAAAAAAATTTGTAATAGTCTCAATGATGACAACTATCAATTTTATAAGGTCAATTTATGACTTGCAAAATTATGGTTCAGGAGACTGACCACCACTGCTCGACTGGCCAGCCTAAACACTTCACTGTGATAATAAAATTCGCCCATTTAGGTTCGGTGCTGCAAATAAAATTAGCATGTAATGTCTACGTGACCGTACCTGGCCGCTCTGATTTGCCTGCAAACCCCACTAATTCGAAAGTCTACAAAAATCCAGTGAATAAGTAAATCGATAGCAAGATAACGGCTATTTTGCAAGATTTATAGATCTTATGTTGGTTTGAGTTTTGCAATTATTTTTTACCTATCGACCTTGTTTTTAATTGTCTCGTTTTAACACGTTTGCCTAGAGATATACGTTCTCATTTTTTCGTTTTTTTTTAGCGTAGTGATAGTGAACAGAGACGCACAATCTTATTAGTATTAATGCAAACTGAAGCAAGGAATTTCAATGAGCCACAATCAAGTTATAAATTAAGGAAATAAAAAAGGTGTGTCAACTTAATTTTGTGTACAAAAGACTTATCGGAGTTATCTGGGTCACTTAACCCCCTGCAATTTTTAATCTTTAAAACTGTTATTTAAAAGTTTGCCACGGTTCCCTGTTCGGGGAGGGGGGCGGACAAAAGGGGTGGCTAAAATAAATAAATTTCGCAAGGCTACTGAGCTGAACTTACTCTTAAATTTATCCAGCCTTAAGAGAGCAATTGCCCGGTAACTACCCCAGATAGGAGAGTGGTCGTGAGTACAAAGGCCTTAGTACAATGGCTGCACCGACTTTAATGAGCTCTGTCTTCAAGATGCTGAGCAAAGGTACTCGCAGGGTGCTAGAGCACTAGTAAAAGCGGGAAACCAAGGAAACTAGTAACCCAGTAGAAACAGGACAAGCAGAGAGCAGTCTGCCTAGCCACAACGGGTGCATTCAGAATAACACCGGGAGCAGCATTCAATGCGCTACTGCGTCTGCCGGAGCTTCCTATCTGGGTTAAGAAGGAGTCCTGCAGGCGTATGGATTGCTGCGGCCAGTGGAAGGATACAGCTATGGGAAGTGGTCACAGGCAGATCGCCACCCTCATTCATCGGGACATCCCGATTGCCCTGCCGCAGGAGGGGCGCCCACGCAATCAGTTGAACCAGCCATTTGGGATAAAACATCCCAACAAGAGACTAATTCAAGGAGCTGCTTCAGCAACATTATGAGAATAATTTGGTCTGGTATACAGACTAATACACAGTCGTCAGGAGCCGGAATATACAAAGCAGGCCCTGCAGAGGACGAGGGCTTCGCCTTGGGAATCCACACGACGGTTTTCCAGACGGAGGTGTTTGCAATACTGGAGATGACCACATGAACAGGGGTCAGACAGGAGTCATTTGCAGGAGCGGAACGAGTTCACAGCTCGTTCAATCCTGCAGGAATGCTCTAGAGTCACTGGTAGAAACAAAAAGGGTAACTCTGGGATGGGTTCCTGGACATAGGGGCATCGAGGGGAAGGAGCGTGCCGACGAATCGGCCAAGCGTGGTTTCCAGACATGCTTTACTGAACCAGAGCCATGTCTAAGAGTAAGTAAAAGGTACGTCTCTCACACTCTGAATGTGTGGGGCTTGGAGAGTACAAAGCCAAACGACACATTCAGGAATATGTAGACAAACCCTAATCCGAATAGATCCAAGGCCTCGTGGCTTCTTGGGAGAAACCGGCAGTGCCTGGGAGACCTCATAGGAATCCTTACTGGACACTGCAGACTAAATAGGCACATGCACCTCCTAAGAATGGCTGACAGTCCACTCTGCGCCCACTGTGAGGCAGGGGAAGAGTCGTCACCACTTTCTGGGAGTGTGCTATTGGAGGGCGCGTCTGGGCCATAGGACACTTGGAGCCGCCTTTCTTCATCGAAAGAAGCTTCCAACTCTGAGATGGGACGGGATATTCTCCTGGAGCCTGGGCTTCGTGAAGGTGATGAAGGTCATGGTGGAGTGGGGATAGGTGGGCCGGAGGACTGCGAAAAGGGCCTAGTCGCAAGGCTTCAGCCCCTTCATTGTTTACTACTACTACTACTACTAGCTATTTCGAAAGAAAACGAACTCGAGAAATTCAAGATTAATCAGGAAACGAGAAGAAGGAAAAGGATTTTGGTTGAAATAGCCCAACTAGCGAGGTTTAGTAGTAACTTAAAGAAGTACAAAAAAGAAATGGAAGCACAGAAGGATACATCAGAGACAGGTGCGCTTACCAAGGAGACTATTCCAAAGGAAACTCCATAGAAATGAGGAACTCGGAAACCAAATAAGAAAGTATAAAACTCAGAAACAGAAGAACTGCTTTCAACTGAGCCAGTAGAAGAAGCCACTGCCGAATAAAACTTTTGGAAATTTCCGAACTTCTCGAAACAAGAAGTCGAAGCCGAAGAAGTGTCTAAAGAAATTCCATCAGCATAGATCCTGAATAAGAAGCTTATGATGTTATATGATGGTACACGCTGTATATGAAATTTGATCCCAGTATTCTAATCTGCCGATAATTATTACCATTTGGACAGTTTTATCCTTTTCTATATCCAGAGTCTCTTAGGTAGGTGGTTTTCAAACACTATTATTTACTGAACATCTTTGATTAGTTCTTGAACTTGATACTCCGATTCCTCAGTTTTTGTTTTTCAACAATAACTGCACTTAATGGATCTTTCTCAGACTCCTCTACTGCAACAACTTGTGCTCGTTATTCACTAACGTAATTTTCCTACAATTTTTTTCTCTTTTATGCGCCGCGACAGTTCTTCAACAAGAAATTTCAAAGATTTATGTATTTTTCCCTTTTTAAAATAACCAAAAAAAAATCCAAAACAAAATTTAATGTCATAAGAATATGAAGGCTTTCAGGCTGGTCAAAATCCACTCTAAAGGGTTTTCCGGGCTTTGAAGCCGTGGTCCAATGGAATTTCTTTCTGACATTTCGTCTACAGCGGCACCAGACATTATCAAAGGCGATGTGATCTCCCGTGCTTCCCGACGCTGACTGATTTGACTGTGGTAAGCTCCGTGGTATTTATTCCCCCGCCGTCACGCTGCAGTGGGGGGACTGCAGCGCCTCTACGACATACTTCAAGTGCGTGAAAGCCCCGCGCCCTACTACCCCCACCCCAGGTCCTCCACTGCAGCGCGACGGCGAGGGAATAAATACCACGGAGCTCACCACAGTCGAATTAGTCAACGTCGGGAAGTACGGGAGATCACTTCGCGCATTGCTTCATCGCCTCTGATAATGTCTGCCGCAGCTGTAGATGAAACATTAGGAAGAAATTCCATTGAACCACGGCTTCAAAACCCGGAAATAACTTTAGATTGTAAAATTTATTATTGTTTGAGATTGCTTGCCGTCCTCTTCGATTCTAATTATTTCTGTCTTCTTTTTGTTGTCGCCTTCTTTAATTATCATTCCTTTTTTTCCATTTTTTTTATAATTTTTAATTTTTCTTATTCCTATTTCGTACAAATTTTTGTTCTTAAAATTTTTGTTTTATTGATCTAAATTGGACTTTTGAGGGGTTTAACCAATATATAAAATCAATTCGATTATATATGGGTACTATATACCTACCCATGTGTTCATTAGAAAACTTCATCTAGAAGGCTACGAATTTTTAACAGAAAAGGGTGACATAATCAAAGTATCATTTTTCTACAATTTCTGCCTATTCTTCATATTTTGTTTCGGCGCTTTTCGTCATTTTCAATTTATATACTTTTACTTTTTATTGTTCTTTTATTGTAAATTTTTTTTGTCAGGATTTCTCATTCTTTTCTTTTTTAATATTTTTCTTCTCGGTCCAAACTGGACTTTTTATTAGGCTTTCATTTTTTTACGTAATTTTGTTCCAAAATTAAGCAATTTCTAAAGAATAAACCATAATTGTAATGCAAATTTATTTACATTAACACAGTTTTGGGCCAAAACTATTTTTTTTAATAACTTTTTAGCTGATTTTTTATTTTTCAAGTTTTTTATATTGTTTTGGTCCGAAATAAATCAAAGTCATATAATAACCCAAATATTTTTAATTGGGGTTTCTCATCTCTCTCATCTCCTTGGGACTTATATTTTCAGATTGTTTCACTTTCCTTACCTTTGCAGTTTGTAACTTGTTCTTTTGTAGTTTTTCATTTTTTTCCTTTCTTATTGTTCTTTTCTTCTTCATATTTCTCTTATCTTATTATTTGCCATATTTCGTTAAATCTTTGTGTTTTCGTATATTTTTAGTGATCTAAAAAACTTTGCATTGTGTTCAATTACGACACAAGATTGGACTTTTTCAACGAGTCTACACTTGTGATGTAAATTAATTTCTATTGTAACAATTTTAGCCCAAAAATTTGCCTTTTACAATAAGTAGTGTCTGATTTTCTGTTTTTTTTTTCATATAGTATTGGCACAAAATATAACTTCTTCAACAAGTAAAAAAATCAATTTTTATTAAACAATAATGGTCTGAAGAGTGAACACTTTTAGCAATTTTTTGAAAGCTTATAAATAATTTTTTTCCTAAAATTATAAATATTTTGGACATATTTTTTCCTATAATTTCCTAACTATTTCTGAAATTTTTTGCTTTCTATTTTGTGCCATTTTATTTAATTTTATTATTTTTGAGTGTTTTTTTTTATTCTTAATATTTTGTTCTCATTCTTTCTCACGTTTCGTTCAAATTTTTTTTTTTATTGTATTTTCCTTGATCTAAATTGAACTTTTTAATCACTTTATTCATTCGAGGTCATTTTGACCCAAAATTGAACTTTTCAACCAATAAACGATTGCTATATGAGTTTCTAAATTAATAATACTTGTCTTTCCAGTTTTAATCCGAAAGAGAACATTTTCAACGAGACAAAAATCGATTTTTATTGAAAAAAAAATTAGATCAGAAAAGGAAATGTTTTTGTACTTTTTATTTAATATCTTTTATTTTTTATTATCCTTTTACTGTTCATATTTGTCTATTCTCTTTGACATGTTTTGTTCAAATTTATGTTTTTCTTATATTTTTTCTTCATTAATCTGAGTTGAAATTTTCTTTGTTATTCCAAAATTTGAAATATTTTAAATTTGTGCCTCTTACCTCTTTCATATTTAATTTTGGTCATTTTAAAATGTTTCCACTTTTCTTAACATTTGTGGGTTTTTAATCCAAAATTGAACTTTTTCAACGAGTGAATAATTGTAATGTAAACTGATATTAATTGACAAATTTGGCACAAAACTGTGTTTTTTTTTTAAATTAATGATATTCATTTTGTCAAGTTTTTTAAACAGTTTTCATAGAACAAAATAGAACTTCTCTAACAGGCCCAAAAGCAGCCTCTCAATTTTTATTGAGAAAATTTTGGTCTAAAAAGGAATTTTTTTTGTAAGTTTTTGGATGATTTTGGCCCAAAATTTGAAATATTTAAAATTTGTGCTTATCCACGTACCTCTTTTGGAATTATTTTTTTCTAATTTTTCCTATTTTTCTTTCTATTGTTCTTTAATCTTTATATTTTTCTAATTTTACCCTGTGTTTGTTGTTTTATCTATGTTTCGTTGAGTTCGTTGTTTTCTGTTTTTTTTTTTATCTCTAAATTAGACTTCTTATTGTGTTTTCATTCTTTTTTTGCCTAAAATTGACCTTTTCTAACGAGTAAACAATTGTAATATAAATTGACTTCCTTTGAGACAATTTTGGCGCAAGACTGTGTTTTTTAGTATTGGCACAAAATATAACTTTTTATAAAAATTTTTATTAAAACATAATGGTCTGAAAAGTTAACACTTTTAGCAAGTTTTTGAAACCTTACAAATAATTTTGGCCCTAAAATTATAAACATTTTCGACAAATTTTTTTCTGTAATTTCCTAATTATTTCAGAATTTTTTACTTTTGATGTCTTTCTATTTTATTTAATTTTATCATTTTTGACTGTTCCTTTTATTGTTAATTTTTTCTCTCATTCTTGCTCCTGTTTCGTTCAAAGATGTTTTTTTATATTTTCTTCCATTGATCTACATTGAACTTTTTATTCAGTTTATTCATTCGAGGTAATTTTGGCTCAAAATTGAACTATTCCGACCAATAAACAATTGCGACGTGTGCTTTTAAATTAATAATATTTGTTTTTTTGAGCCAAATTCGATTGATGACAATGAGCCAAAAATCGATTTTAATTAAGAAAAAATTGAGGTCAGAAAAGGAAATGTTTTTGTACTTTTTAAATATTTTGGAGATTTTTTTTTGGACAATTTTCTATTTCAGAATTTTTTACTTTCGATGCTTTTCTATTTTAATTAATTGTATTATTTGTTACTGTTTTTTTATTGATATAATTTTTTTTTTCATTCTTTGTCATGTTTCGTTCAAATTCTTTTTTCATACTTTTTCCATTGATCTGAATTTAACTTCTTTATTGACTTTACTCTTTCGAGGTAATTTTGACCCAAAATTGAACTTTTTCACAAATAATCAACTGCAATGTGTGTTTTTAAATTAAAAATCCTTATTTTTTCAAGATTTATACAGTTTTACCACAAGCAAAGGAAATGTTTTTGTAATTTTTATGTAATATTTTTAACTTCTTTCTCTCCTTTTGCTGTTTTTTTATTCTCATTCTTTGTCATGTTGTGTTCAAGTTTTTGTTCTTTTATATTTTTTCTTCATTAATCTAAGTTGAAGTTTTTTTGTTATACAAAAATTTTAAATATTTTAAATTTGTGCCCCTTACCTTTTCTTGCTCATTTTTGTTTATTTTTAAACGTTTCCACTTTTCTTAATATTTGTAGTTTTTAACTTGTTCTTTTGTAGTTTTTAATTTTTTTCCTTTCTTGTTGCTCTTTTATTCTTCATTTACTCTTATTGTTTGTCACGTTTTGTTAAATTTTTGGTTCTGTCGTATTTTTTATCGACCTAAATTGCACTTTGCATTGTCTTTCTCATTCCTCGAAATAATTTTGACCCAAAAGTGAACTTTCCTAACGAGTTATTAATTGTAATGTAAACTGACTTGAATTGACAAGTTTGGCCCAAACCTGTGTTTCTTAAATGAATGATATTTATTTTTTCAAATACAGTTTTGATCCAAATTAGAACTTTTCTAACAAGCCCAAAATCGATTCTTATGAGTAAAGTTTCGTCTAAAAAAGATTTTTTTTTTTAATTTTTGGATGATTTTGGCCTAAAATTTGAAATATTTAAAATTTGTGCTCACCCGCCTACCTATTTTGGACTTAATTTTTTTCTATTGTTTTTAATCGTCACATTTTTCAAATTTTATCCTTTGTTTGTTTTGTTTGTTGTTTTATCTATGTTTCGTAGAATTTTTTGTTTCTTTGATTTTTATTATCTCTAAATTAAAGTTCATATTGTGTTGTCATTATTTTTTTGCCTAAAATTGGACTTTTTCAACGAGTAAACAATTGTAATGTAAATTGACTTCCATTGAGACAATTTTGGCACAAAACTGTGTTTTATAGCGATTAATGATTTCTGTTTTTTTAATGGTTTTTAGAGTTTTGATCCAAAATAGAAAATCCACAACGAGGTAAAAAATTATGAAAATTGAAAGGATTATGTTTTTGTTAATCAATTTTTTGTTTTTTAATATTTTTTTCTTGATCCAAACTGGACTCTTTATTAAGTTTTCATTTTTTTACGTAATTTCGCACTGCAATTGAACTTTTTTTTAATGAATAAATCGTAATTGTAATGCAAATTGATTTACATTAAGACAATTTTGGCCAAAAACTATTTTTTTTTTAAATAACTGATCCTTTATTTTTCAAGTTTCTTATATAGTTTTGGTTGGAAATAAATCAAATTCAGTTTTAATTGAGCGAATTTTGGTTCAGAAATCAATTTTGTTTTCGAGTTTTTGAAGATTTTGGCTCAACATTAGAAATATTTTAAACTTGAGTCTCTCATTTCTTTCTGAGTTATTTTTTTTCCAGATTGTTTCACTTTTCTTACCTGTGCACTTTGTAAGTTGTTCTTTTGTAGTTATTGATTTTTTTCTTTCTTATTGCTCTTTTCTTTCTCATACTTTGATTATCTTATTATTTGCCATAATTCGTTAAATATTTGTTTGTTCGTATTTTTTTAGCGATCTAAAAAACTTTGCATCGCTTTCATTCTTTCGAGGTAATTTTGTCACAAAATGGACATTTTCAACGAGTCTACACTAATAATGTAAATTAATTTCCAATGTAGCAACTTTAGCCCAAAACTGTGTCTTTTGAAATAAATAATTCCTGATTTTTATTTTTTTTATAGGGTATTGGCACAAAATAACAAATAACTTTTTCAACTAGTAAAAAAAATCAATTTTTATTGAAAACTAATGGTCTAAAGAGTGACCATTTTTAAAAATTTTTTGGAATCGTTTTGGTCCTAAAATTATAAATATTTTGGACATATTTTTTTCTATAATTTCCTAACTATTTCAATTTTTTTTATTTTTGATGCTTTTCTATTTTATTTAATTTTTATATTTTTTACTGTTTTCTTATTGTTAATATTTTGTTCTCTTTTTTTGTCATGTTGAGTTCAAATTATTTTTTTTTTATTTTTTTCTATTGACCTAAATTGAACTTTTTATTGAGTTTATTCATTCGAAGTAATAGTGACCCAAAATTGAACTTGTTCAACCAATAAACAATTGCAATGTGTATTTTTAAATTAATAATATTTATTTGTTTAAGTTTTTATACAGTTTTGATCTGAAAGAAAACATTTATTTCCAACTAGCCAAAAATCGATTTTAATTGAGAAAAAATTTAGATCAGAAAAGGAAATGTTTTGCAACTTCTTATTTAATCTTTTTAATTTCTTATTGTTCTTTTACTATTCATAATTTTCTAGTCTCCTTTGTCATGTTTTGTGCAAATTTATGTATTTTTAATATTTTTTCTTCATTAATCTAATTTGAAGCTTTTTTCTGTTATTCCAAAATTTGAAACATTTTAAATTTGTGCCTCTTACCTATTTCTTACTTATTTATGGTTATTTTAAAATATTTCCACTTTTCTTAGTATTTGTAGTTTTAACTTGTTCTTTTGTAGTTTTATTTTTTTCCTTTCTTGTTGCTCTTTCATTCTTCATTTACTCTTATTATTTGTCACGTTTTGTTAAATTTTTGGTTCTGTCGTATTTTTTATAGATCTAAATTGCACTTTATTGCGTAAATATTGGTCTACAAAGGATTTTTTAAAAGTTTTTGGATGATTTTGGCCCAAAATTTTTGAAATATTTAAAATTTGTGCTTACCCACCTGCCTCTTTTGGACTTATTTTTATCTAATTTTTCCTATTTTTTTCTACTGTTCTTTAATCTTCATATTTTTCTAATTTTACCCATTGTTTGTCGTGTTTGTTGTTTTAACTATGTTTCATTGAGTTTGTTGTTTTTTTGTGTTGTTTTTTTGTCTAAATTAGACTTCTTATTGTAATTTATTGTTTTTTTGCCTAAAATTTAAATTTTCCAACGAGTAAACAATTTTAATGTAAATTGACTTCCATTGAGACAATTTTGGCTTTTAGATCAAATATAAAGCATTACACCCTCTAATGTGTTCACCCGTTTTCGGCTCTTTTCAACTCAAAACGACCTCTACAAAGGCGTAATTATCGATTTTGTGTATATTTTGTTAAAGTTGCTTCTTCGATCTAGGAAAGAAATGCCGGTGAACCTATGTTCTGCAGGTTTTACTTACATGCCACTTTCAAACTGTACGTCTAGAGGTTCTTACCTGAAAAAGAAAAATAAAACTAAAATTAATAAAATGTTCCTATTTTGAAGACCTATTTTTTAATTTCTAGTACTACAATACGAGCAATATAACGACGCTTTGAGTTTATAATTTTTGTAAGGACAACTTTTAAACCAATACTGCCTTTCTGCACGATTGTTGTGTGATTTTAAGTGGAGCCCAACAAACTCTAAGCTCCATACGCACGTGTACGTAAGTAGGGCCCAACAAACGCAAAGTTGTAAAGCTCTTCTAAGATTGTCTGATAGGATAAACCATACAAAATTAACATCGTTTTCGGGTTATGGCTCTGAGATTATTTCCCAAGCCTAGTGTTTTTGGCGTTCGGTGAGCACTATAATTGAGAAATAGGTGGTTTCTCAATAAAGGAGAATGGAGACGTTTAATGACCGAGATAACTTTGCCCACTATGCTTCATTTCGAGGGTGAATTTCCAATTATCAAAGTGTGAAAACGAACCGCTGTTTGAATTATCTCTGCCACACCTCTTTGTGCAAATAAATTACTGAATGAGAATAAGAATAATTTGACCTTTAACAAACTGTTTCGTATTGTTCCCAGCTCGTTACTGCATTTACGACCTTAATAAATCTGGGACGAGTCTTTGCTAGCGGACCAACTAATCTGCAAATAATGGTCAATAAGCAGAGATTGCCCGAACAATGATGCACATTATGCATTTTGCAATTAAACTTTGGGCATAACGCTGTGGACTGTAGTTGAGATAATTACTTGAGCAGAGAAGTGTCAATAAGAGGGTAGGTTGTGTTAATTAGACGGTCTGATGGCTGTAAGCTTACCGTTTTCACGTGCTTAGCAATTAAATTAATGAGGGCAATAAACGCAGGCTTTAAAGCCCCAAATCGAAAATATCCCACTCGCAAAATGATCGCCTATAAATTATGGTGGCAGATATTCACTTAAAACTGTGGCTTGAAAATAAAATAAGAAGGTAAACGAGGAGAATTTCGGAATTTAAAATCCATTAAACGCCCCATCTGCCACGATTAAGATATAGGGCCGGCAATAAATTAATATTGTATTCGAACTTTTAAATAATTACACGAGGGTAGTTAAAATATTTTGGCCGGGCTTTTCCTGCAGGAGGGTAATTTCGGTATAAAAGTTTTCGAATCACCGAGACCACCAAACGGCTCTAAACGAGTCGGGAAATCGTTTTTCCTACAGAGCGCAAGGACGTTTCGCGTTGACTTTGAGGAATTTGTGTTATTGACGAGTAAATAAATTGGATCGGATGATTTATTAAAGGCAATTCCTTTAGGCCGTGTAAGCCCCAACTAATCAAAATCAAGGGCAACAATATGTGTGTTGTACGATTTTGTGACTTGTACATAAAAAGCATTTTATATAGCAAACTGTGAAGGCTTTCACGGCCGGTTAAAATACAATCTAAACTATTTTCCAGGTTTCAACGTGGTCAAATGGAATTTCTTTCTGACGTTTCTTCTAAAGACAATGGACGAAGTAATCTCCCGTGCTTCCCGATGTTGACTGATTCGACTGTGGTGAGCTCCGTGGTATTTATTCCGCTGCCGACGTGCTGCAGTGGGGGGACTGGGGTGGGGGTAGTGGTGGCGTAGAGTTTCGGCGCACTTGAAGTCTTTCGCAGAACTGGCTTCCAGTCTGCTTTTCGAAACGTAATTTCCTCCTTCCTGTTGAAATTGTTGTCGTGTTTAAAGATCTCAATGTCCTCTCTCGTTAGTCTCGGATAGAAATGCTGCGACTGATATAAGATATCCACTTCGTTGAAAAAGATGTCGAGACCTTCGGAGAGAGCGTACTCTGCTATTGTTAACTTTTGTGTTTGTCCCAGCCTGCAACTCCTCTTGTGTGGCGTAATCCTCGTGTTGACTCTGCGGTTTGTGGTGCCAATGTATACCGAGTCACAGCTACATGGAACTCGGTAAATTCCGGTTGCCGATAGGGGATCTCTGCAGATTTTATCCGATCTCAAGCTCTGTTGTATTGTGCGAGTGGGTTCAAAGACAGTTTTAACAAGGTGAATATCATTTATCAATCGCAGCGTT
Organism: Taphrorychus bicolor; assembly: GCA_951812265.1. Taxonomy (NCBI): domain Eukaryota; kingdom Metazoa; phylum Arthropoda; class Insecta; order Coleoptera; family Curculionidae; genus Taphrorychus; species Taphrorychus bicolor. Next base: position 24,671,899 of record OX638299.1, on the reverse strand, counting down.
TTTATCTGAGACTAACGAGAGAGGTCATTGAGATCTTTAAACTCGACGACAATTTCAACAGGAAGGAGGAAATTACGTTTCTAAATGCAGACTGGAAGCGAGTTCTACGACATACTTCAAGTGCGCCGGAACTCTGCGCCACCACTACCCCCACCCCAGTCCCTCCACTGCAGCTCCACAGCGGGGGAATAAATACCTCGGAGCTCACCACAGTGGAATCAGTCAACGTCGGGAAGCACGGAAGATCACCTCGCTCTTTGCCTCATCGCATTTGATAATGTCTACAGCAGCTGTAGACGAAACGTCAAGAATAAATTTCATTAAAATCACTAATTACATTTACTTAAAATAAAATTTCTCAGATTCCATATCTTCGATATCGATTGGTTCAACCGGTGAGGCTTCCGCTATGTTTACTTTTTTTTAATAAAAGTTCTGAAAGTTCTTCGGCAACTTCTCCAGTTTTAAATGCTTGAGTTGTGACTCCTTGTTTCTCAAAGAACTCGGGAATTGCCTCGAGTTCTTCTTCGCTTCTTTTACAAGCTCGGTTCTTCCGTCTCTGCTTTTAGTTCTATAACTCCTTTTGATTTCGGAATTTGGATTCGTTCTTGTTTTTTGATTTAATCATTGGTTTTTTCCTCCGACTGGCAGTAGCGCCATCGCCAAAATCTTGTTTTTTTTTAACGGTTAATTATTCATGATTTATTAAGTTTTTATGCAGTTTTGACTAGAAAAAAATCATTTTTTACTGAGGAAATTTTGGTTCCATTTTCTTTAAGATTTAGATGATTTTGATCCAAAATTTTAATATTTTAATTTTGTGCCTTTACCTGCCTCTTTTGGAATGTTATTGTCTATAATTTTTTGATTTTCCCATTTCTCTTAACTCGGCGCTTTGGTAGTTTTTTTTCTTAATGCTTTTTTTTTCTTTATAGTTTTCAAATCTTATCCTTCGCCTTGTTTCATTGAATATTTTGTTCTTTAATTTTTTTAATGGATCGATATTGGACATGGTAACTAAATGGACAGATCCAAACTGGACTTGGTCTTTCACAAGTTTTAATTTTAACACTCTGAGTATTGAACAAAGAACTCGAAAATAAAAAACGGGATCATTTAAGTCCAAAGATTTTTATCAATGATTATTGTAGAAATATTTGTACTTTGACCTTAGTTACCATGTATATTTCGACTGTTATGGTTTTTTGTTGAGATTAAAAGTCGTTCCTGTAACTACTCAAATAAAAGAATAGCAAAAAACTGCGAAAACAAAAATTCAAAGCCACTTCAATATTTCTGTTAGACACAGGTCCAGAAATGCAAAATTTGCACATAATCCCGTATTATCCAGGTTTTTTGTGGATATTAAAATTGTGTTGTTCCTGCAGCTGTTCAATTTGCTTGGATTCCACCATCTACTAGGAGAGCCAAAAAATACAACTTCGCTTCGAAATAAAATTTACTTTAATACTTTTGTTCGATACTGATCAAGAATAAATAAAATGGAAAACTTATATATCACCGTGTATATTTCAAATTTTACTGTGTATCTTTTTTAGATTAAAATTATCAAGTTCCTTTTTGTTTATTATTTTTCCAGCTGTTACTTTGTGTTTTTTGTGGATATTAAAATTTTGTTGTTCCTGCAGCTGTTAAATTTGCTTGGACTCCACCATCTACTAGAAGAGCCAAAGAATGCCAACAAATACTCAACGTTGCTTTGAAATAAAATTTACTTTCATATTTCATTCGACACAGGTCAAGAATAAATTAAATATAAAAATTATGTATCACCCTGTATATTCAGGCTATTATTACCTTCTGTTTTTTTCGTGGAGATCAAAAGCATCATGTTGCTAATAAAATTCCTCAATTTCTTTGCCCTTCACCATCTACTAAGTGCGCCAAAAAAATGCCACAAACTAATCAACATTGCTTCGAAATAAAATGTAGTAGTTCTGTTAGACACTGGTCAAGACGTGTAAAACTTACATATTCACCCTGTATATTCTAGTAGTTACTTTGTGTTTTTTGTGGATATTAAAAGTATTATGTTTTTTCTGCAGCTGCTCAGATCTACTAGGAGAGCCAAAAAATACTCAACGTTTCTTTAAAATAAAATTTACTTTCATATTTCAGTTCGACACAGGTCGGGAATAAATAAAATGCAAAAATTATGTATCACCCTGTATATTCAGGCTGTTACAGTTTGTTTTTTGTGGAGATTAAAAGTGTCATGTTGCTCCTAAAATTCCTCAATTTCTTTGCCCTTCACCATCTACTAAGTGCGCCAAAAAAATGCCACAAACTACTCAACATTGCTTCGAAATAAAATGTAGTAGTTCCGTTAGACACTGGTCAAGACGTGTAAAACTTACATATTCACCCTGTATATTCTAGTAGTTACTTTGTGTTTTTTGTGGATATTAAAACTATTATGTTTTTTCTGCAGCTGCTCAGATCTACTAGGAGAGCCAAAAAATACTCAACGTTTCTATAAAATAAAATTTACTTTCATATTTCAGTTCGACACAGGTCGGGAATAAATAAAATGCAAAAATTATGTATCACCCTGTATATTCAGGCTGTTACCGTTTGTTTTTTGTGGAGATTAAAAGTGTCATGTTGCTCCTAAAATTCCTCAATTTCTTTGCCCTTCACCATCTACTAAGTGCGCCAAAAAAATGCCACAAACTACTCAACATTGCTTCGAAATAAAATGTAGTAGTTCTATTAGACACTGGTCGAGAAGTGTAAAACTTACATATAGCCCTGTATATTGTAGTAGTTACTTTGTGTTTTTTGTGGATATTAAAATATTATGTTTTTTCTGCAGCTGCTCAGATCTACTAAGAGAGCCAAAAAATGCCAAAAAATACTTAACGCTTCTTTAAAATAAAATTTACTTTCATATTTCAGTTCGACATAGGTCGGGAATAAATAAAATGCAAAAATTATGTATCACCCTGTATATTCAGGCTGTTACCGTTTGTTTCTTGTGGAGATTAAAAGTGTCATGTTGCTCCTAAAATTTCTTAATTTTTTTTGCCCTTCGCCATCTACTAAATGCGCAAAAAAAAAATTCAAAAACTACTCAACATTTCTTCGAAATAAAATGTAGTAGTTCTGTTAGACATTGGTCAAGAAGTGTAAAACTTACATATCACCCTGTATATTCTAGTAGTTACTTTGGGTTTTTTGTGGATATTAAAATATTATGTTTTTTCTGCAGCTGCTCAGATCTACTAGGAGAGCCAAAAAATGCCAAAAAATACTTAACGCTTCTTTAAAATAAAATTTACTTTCATATTTCAGTTCGACATAGGTCGGGAATAAATAAAATGCAAAAATTATGTATCACCCTGTATATTCAGGCTGTTACCCTTTGTTTCTTGTGGCGATTAAAAGTGTCATGTTGCTTCTAAAATTTCTTAATTTCTTTGCCCTTCGCCATCTACTAAATGCGCAAAAAAAAATTCAAAAACTACTCAACATTTCTTCGAAATAAAATGTAGTAGTTCTGTTAGACATTGGTCAAGAAGTGTAAAACTTACATATCACCCTGTATATTCTAGTAGTTACTTTGGGTTTTTTGTGGATATTAAAATTATCATATTTTTTCTGCAACTGTTCAATTTGTTTTCGCTCCCTCATCTACTAGGAGAGCCAAAAAATTCCAAAAAATACTCATCATCGCTTAGAAATAAAATGTACTTTATTAATTGATTTAATTAATGAATTTAATATTTAAAACACTGATTTTTATTGTAGTTTATTGTATAAATAATAATACTCAATGTGTGTGTTTTACAACTGTTTAGTAAATTTGACATAAAAAGTACTCTGGTATACATGGAAATATCTGAAATTAAGATTTTTCCTATCTTTTTTCCGACCAAACTTTTTTAGTTTTAATGATAACCTGGCCAAGTGACACCTCTATTTCAGCTGATTTGATCCCAGCAACTTAATTCTGTCGACACATTTTTATTACCTCTAACCTAGCCTGAGATACGGCCCAATTTTTAGTAATTTTCAAAAAAAAAAAACAGCGATTTTTATTGTAATTTGTTGATTAAATAATATTACACAATGTGGTTGTTTTACAAGTTTTTAGTAAGTTTAGCAAAAAAAATCCTGTACTTTACATGTAAATAGGTATCCAAATTATTATTTTTTCTATCTTTTTCCCCAAAAAACTTTTGTAGTTTTGATGATAACCTGGCCAAGTGACATCTCTCTTTCAGCTGCTTTGATCCCAGCAACTTAATTCTGTTGACAGATTTTTATTACCTCTAACCTAGTCTGAGGTACTGCCTAATTTTTAGTAATTTACAAAAAAAGTTGCTCAATGTGTGCGTTTTACAAGTTTTTAGTAAGTTTGACAAAAAAAAATGCCTGTAGTTTACATATAAATAGGTATCCAAATTACTGTTTTCCTCTCTTTGTCCCGAAAAAACTTGTTTAGTTTAACTAAAGTGTAAAACTCACAAATCACCCTGTATATTCTAGTAGCAACTTTGTGTTTTTTGTAGAAATTAAAAGTATTTTGTTTTTTCTAAAGCTGTTTTGATTTCACTCCCCCACCTACTAGGAGAGCCAAAAAATACCAAAAAATACTCATCAACCCTTGGAAATAAAATATATTGATAATTCTGTTCCACATACGTTAAGAATAAAAGAAATGCAAAAATTATGTTTCACCCTGTATATTCAGGCTGTTGCCGTTTGTTTTTTTGTGGAGCTTAAAAGTGTGATGTTGCTCTTAAAATTCTTCAATTTCTTTGGCTGTCACCATCTACCAAGAGCGCCAAAAAAAAATGCCATAAACTACCTACTCAACATTGCTTCGAAATAAAATTTAGTATTTCTCTGAGAGACAGGTCAAGAAGTGTAGAACTTACATATCACCTTGTATATTCTAGTAGTTACTTTGTGTTTTTTGTAGATATTAAAAGTATCATGTTTTTTCTGAAACTGTTTCGTTTTCACTCCCCATCTACTAGGAGAGCCAAAAAAATACCAAAAAATACTCATCATCCCTTGGAAATAAAATGTATTAATAATTCTGATCCACATACGTTAAGAGTAAAAGAAATGCAAAAATTATGTTTCACCCTGTATATTCAGGCTGTTGCCGTTTGTTTTTTTGTGGAGCTTAAAAGTGTGATGTTGCTCTTAAAATTCTTCAATTTCTTTGGCTGCCACCATCTACCAAGAGCCCAAAAAAATGCCATAAATTACTCAACATTGCTTCGAAATAAAATTTAGTATTTCTCTGAGAGACAAGTCAAGAAGTGTAGAACTTACATATCACCCTGTATATTCTAGTAGTTACTTTGTGTTTTTTGTAGGTATTAAAAGTATCATGTTTTTTCTGAAGCTGTTTTGTTTTCACTCCCCAGCTACTAGGAGAGCCAAAAAAATACCAAAATACTAATCATCCCTTGGAAATAAAATGTATTAATAATTCTGTTCCACATAAGTTCCATAATACTTCCACATTTAAGAATAAAGAAATGCAAAAATTATGTTTTACCCTGTATATTCAGGCTGTTGCCGTTTGTTTTTTTTTATGGAGCTTAAAAGTGTGATGTTGCTCTTAAAATTCTTCAATTTCTTTGGCTGTCACCATCTACCAAGAGCGCAAAAAAATGCCATAAACTATTCAACATTGCTTCGAAATAAAATTTAATATTTCTCTGAGAGACAGGTCAAGAAGTGTAGAACTTACATAACACCCTGTATATTCTAGTAGTTACTTTGTGTTTTTTTGTAGATATTAAAAGTATCATGTGTTTTCTGAAGCTGTTTTGTTTTCACTCCCCAGCTACTAGGAGAGCCAAAAAAATACTCATCATCCCTTGGAAATAAAATGTATTGATAATTCTGTTCCACATACGTTAAGAATAAAAGAAATGCAAAAATTATGTTTCACCCTGTATATTCAGGCTATTGCCGTTTGTTTTTTTATTGAGCTTAAAAGTGATGTTGCTCTTAAAATTCTTCAATTTCTTTGGCTGCCACCATCTACCAAGAGCGCCAAAAAAATGCCATAAATTACTCAACATTGCTTCGAAATAAAATTTAGTATTTCTCTGAGAGACAAGTCAAGAAGTGTAGAACTTACATATCACCCTGTATATTCTAGTAATTACTTTGTGTTTTTTGTAGATATTAAAAGTATCATGTTTTTTCCGAAGCTGTTTTGTTTTCACTCCCCATCTACTAGGAGAGCCAAAAAAATACCAAATAATACTCATCATCCCTTGGAAATAAAATGTATTATTAATTCTGTTCCACATACGTTAAGAATAAAAGAAATGCAAAAATTATGTTTCACCCTGTATATTCGGGCTATTGCCGTTTGTTTTTTGTTGAGCTTAAAAGTGTGATGTTGCTCTTAAAATTCTTCAATTTCTTTGGCTGTCTCCATCTATCAAGAGCGCCAAAAAAATGACATAAACTACTCAACATTGCTTCGAAATAAAATTTAGTATTTCTCTGAGAGACAGGTCAAGAAGTGGAGAACTTACATATCACCCTGTATATTCTAGTAGTTACTTTGTGTTTTTTGTAGATATTAAAAGTATTATGTTTTTTCTGAAGCTGTTTTGTTTTCACTCCCCATCTACTAGGAGAGCCAAAAAATACCAAAATACTCATCATACCTTGGAAATAAAATGTATTAATAATTCTGTTCCACATACGTTAAGAATTAAAGAAATGCAAAAATTATGTTTCACCCTGTATATTCAGGCTGTTGCCGTTTATTTTTTTGTAGAGCTTAAAAGTGTGATGTTGCTCTTAAAATTCGTCAATTTCTTTGGCTGTCGCCATCTACCAAGAGCGCCAAAAAAATGCCATAAATTACTCAACATTGCTTCGAAATAAAATTTAGTATTTCTCTGAGAGACAAGTCAAGAAGTGTAGAACTTACATATCACCCTGTATATTCTAGTAATTACTTTGTGTTTTTTGTAGATATTAAAAGTATCATGTTTTTTCTGAAGCTGTTTTGTTTTCACTCCCCATCTACTAGGAGAGCCAAAAAAATACCAAATAATACTCATCATCCCTTGGAAATAAAATGTATTATTAATTCTGTTCCACATACGTTAAGAATAAAAGAAATGCAAAAATTATGTTTCACCCTGTATTTTCAGGCTGTTGCCGTTTGTTTTTTTGTGGAGCTTAAAAGTGTGATGTTGCTCTTAAAATTCTTCAATTTCTTTGGCTGTCACCAAGAGCGCCAAAAAAATGCCATATATTACTCAACATTGCTTCGAAATAAAATTTAGTATTTCTCTGAGAGACAGGTCAAGAAGTGTAGAACTTACATATCACCCTGTATATTCTAGTAGTTACTCTGTGTTTTTTGTAGATTTTAAAAGTATCATGTTTTTTCTGAAGATGTTTTGTTTTCACTCCCCATCCACTAGGAGAGCCAAAAAATACCAAAAAATACTCATCATAACTTGAGAATAAAATGTATTAATAATTCTGTTCCACATACTTTAAGAATAAAAGAAATGCAAAAATTAGGTTTCACCCTGTATATTCAGGCTGTTGCTGTTTGTTTTTTTGTGGAGCTTAAAAGTGTGATGTTGCTCTTAAAATTCTTCAATTTCTTTGGCTGTCACCATCTACCAAGAGCGCCAAAAAAAATGCCTTAAACTACTCAACATTGCTTCAAAATAAAATTCAGTATTTCTCTGAGAGACAGGTCAAGAAGTGTAGAACTTACATATCACCCTGTATATTCTAGTAGTTACTTTGTGTTTTTTGTAGATATTAAAAGTATCACGTTTTTTCTGAAGCTGTTTTGTTTTCACTCCCCATCTACTAGGAGAGCCAAAAAAATACCAAATAATACTCATCATCCATTGGAAATAAAATGTATTATTAATTCTGTTCCACATACGTTAAGAATAAAAGAAATGCAAAAATTATGTTTCACCCTGTATATTCAGGCTGTTGCCGTTTGTTTTTTTATGGAGCTTAAAAGTGTGATGTTGCTCTTAAAATTCTTCAATTTCTTTGGCTGTCACCATCTACCAAGAGCGCCAAAAAAATGCCTTAAACTACTCAACATTGCTTCAAAATAAAATTCAGTATTTCTCTGAGAGACAGGTCAAGAAGTGTAGAATTTACATATCACCCTGTATATTCTAGTTGTTACTTTGTGTTTTTTGTAGATATTAAAAGTATCATGTTTTTTCTGAAGCTGTTTTGTTTTCACTCCCCATCTACTAGAAGAGCCAAAAAAATACCAAAAAATACTCATCATCCTTTGGAAATAAAATGTATTGATAATTCTGTTCCACATACGTTAAGAATAAAAGAAATGCAAAAATTATGTTTTACCCTGTATATTCAGGCTGTTGCCGTTTGTTTCTTTGTGGAACTTAAAAGTGTGATGCTGCTCTTAAAATTTTTCAATTTCTTTGGCTGTCACCATCTACCAAGAGCCCAAAAAAATGCCATAAATTACTCAACATTGCTTCGAAATAAAATTTAGTATTTCTCTGAGAGACAAGTCAAGAAGTGTAGAACTTACATATCACCCTGTATATTCTAGTAGTTACTTTGTGTTTTTTGTAGGTATTAAAAGTATCATGTTTTTTCTGAAGCTGTTTTGTTTTCACTCCCCAGCTACTAGGAGAGCCAAAAAAATACCAAAATACTAATCATCTCTTGGAAATAAAATGTATTAATAATTCTGTTCCACATAAGTTCCATAATACTTCCACATTTAAGAATAAAAGAAATGCAAAAATTATGTTTTACCCTGTATATTCAGGCTGTTGCCGTTTGTTTTTTTTTATGGAGCTTAAAAGTGTGATGTTGCTCTTAAAATTCTTCAATTTCTTTGGCTGTCACCATCTGCCAAGAGCGCAAAAAAATGCCATAAACTATTCAACATTGCTTCGAAATAAAATTTAATATTTCTCTGAGAGACAGGTCAAGAAGTGTAGAACTTACATATCACCCTGTATATTCTAGTAGTTACTTTGTGTTTTTTTGTAGATATTAAAAGTATCATGTGTTTTCTGAAGCTGTTTTGTTTTCACTCCCCAGCTACTAGGAGAGCCAAAAAAATACTCATCATCCCTTGGAAATAAAATGTATTGATAATTCTGTTCCACATACGTTAAGAATAAAAGAAATGCAAAAATTATGTTTCACCCTGTATATTCAGGCTATTGCCGTTTGTTTTTTTATTGAGCTTAAAAGTGATGTTGCTCTTAAAATTCTTCAATTTCTTTGGCTGCCACCATCTACCAAGAGCGCCAAAAAAATGCCATAAATTACTCAACATTGCTTCGAAATAAAATTTAGTATTTCTCTGAGAGACAAGTCAAGAAGTGTAGAACTTACATATCACCCTGTATATTCTAGTAATTACTTTGTGTTTTTTTGTAGATATTAAAAGTATCATGTTTTTTCTGAAGCTGTTTTGTTTTCACTCCCCATCTACTAGGAGAGCCAAAAAAATACCAAATAATACTCATCATCCCTTGGAAATAAAATGTATTATTAATTCTGTTCCACATACGTTAAGAATAAAAGAAATGCAAAAATTATGTTTCACCCTGTATATTCGGGCTATTGCCGTTTGTTTTTTGTTGAGCTTAAAAGTGTGATGTTGCTCTTAAAATTCTTCAATTTCTTTGGCTGTCACCATCTACCAAGAGCGCCAAAAAAATGACATAAACTACTCAACATTGCTTCGAAATAAAATTTAGTATTTCTCTGAGAGACAGGTCAAGAAGTGGAGAATTTACATATCACCCTGTATATTCTAGTAGTTACTTTGTGTTTTTTGTAGATATTAAAAGTATTATGTTTTTTCTGAAGCTGTTTTGTTTTCACTCCCCATCTACTAGGAGAGCCAAAAAATACCAAAATACTCATCACACCTTGGAAATAAAATGTATTAATAATTCTGTTCCACATACGTTAAGAATTAAAGAAATGCAAAAATTATGTTTCACCCTGTATATTCAGGCTGTTGCCGTTTATTTTTTTGTAGAGCTTAAAAGTGTGATGTTGCTCTTAAAATTCGTCAATTTCTTTGGCTGTCGCCATCTACCAAGAGCGCCAAAAAAATGCCATAAATTACTCAACATTGCTTCGAAATAAAATTTAGTATTTCTCTGAGAGACAAGTCAAGAAGTGTAGAACTTACATATCACCCTGTATATTCTAGTAATTACTTTGTGTTTTTTGTAGATATTAAAAGTATCATGTTTTTTCTGAAGCTGTTTTGTTTTCACTCCCCATCTACTAGGAGAGCCAAAAAAATACCAAATAATACTCATCATCCCTTGGAAATAAAATGTATTATTAATTCTGTTCCACATACGTTAAGAATAAAAGAAATGCAAAAATTATGTTTCACCCTGTATTTTCAGGCTGTTGCCGTTTGTTTTTTTGTGGAGCTTAAAAGTGTGATGTTGCTCTTAAAATTCTTCAATTTCTTTGGCTGTCACCAAGAGCGCCAAAAAAATGCCATATATTACTCAACATTGCTTCGAAATAAAATTTAGTATTTCTCTGAGAGACAGGTCAAGAAGTGTAGAACTTACATATCACCCTGTATATTCTAGTAGTTACTCTGTGTTTTTTGTAGATTTTAAAAGTATCATGTTTTTTCTGAAGATGTTTTGTTTTCACTCCCCATCCACTAGGAGAGCCAAAAAATACCAAAAAATACTCATCATAACTTGAGAATAAAATGTATTAATAATTCTGTTCCACATACTTTAAGAATAAAAGAAATGCAAAAATTAGGTTTCACCCTGTATATTCAGGCTGTTGCTGTTTGTTTTTTTGTGGAGCTTAAAAGTGTGATGTTGCTCTTAAAATTCTTCAATTTCTTTGGCTGTCACCATCTACCAAGAGCGCCAAAAAAAAATGCCTTAAACTACTCAACATTGCTTCAAAATAAAATTCAGTATTTCTCTGAGAGACAGGTCAAGAAGTGTAGAACTTACATATCACCCTGTATATTCTAGTAGTTACTTTGTGTTTTTTGTAGATATTAAAAGTATCACGTTTTTTCTGAAGCTGTTTTGTTTTCACTCCCCATCTACTAGGAGAGCCAAAAAAATACCAAATAATACTCATCATCCATTGGAAATAAAATGTATTATTAATTCTGTTCCACATACGTTAAGAATAAAAGAAATGCAAAAATTATGTTTCACCCTGTATATTCAGGCTGTTGCCGTTTGTTTTTTTATGGAGCTTAAAAGTGTGATGTTGCTCTTAAAATTCTTCAATTTCTTTGGCTGTCACCATCTACCAAGAGCGCCAAAAAAATGCCTTAAACTACTCAACATTGCTTCAAAATAAAATTCAGTATTTCTCTGAGAGACAGGTCAAGAAGTGTAGAATTTACATATCACCCTGTATATTCTAGTTGTTACTTTGTGTTTTTTGTAGATATTAAAAGTATCATGTTTTTTCTGAAGCTGTTTTGTTTTCACTCCCCATCTACTAGAAGAGCCAAAAAAATACCAAAAAATACTCATCATCCTTTGGAAATAAAATGTATTGATAATTCTGTTCCACATACGTTAAGAATAAAAGAAATGCAAAAATTATGTTTTACCCTGTATATTCAGGCTGTTGCCGTTTGTTTCTTTGTGGAACTTAAAAGTGTGATGCTGCTCTTAAAATTTTTCAATTTCTTTGGCTGTCACCATCTACCAAGAGCCCAAAAAAATGCCATAAATTACTCAACATTGCTTCGAAATAAAATTTAGTATTTCTCTGAGAGACAAGTCAAGAAGTGTAGAACTTACATATCACCCTGTATATTCTAGTAGTTACTTTGTGTTTTTTGTAGGTATTAAAAGTATCATGTTTTTTCTGAAGCTGTTTTGTTTTCACTCCCCAGCTACTAGGAGAGCCAAAAAAATACCAAAATACTAATCATCTCTTGGAAATAAAATGTATTAATAATTCTGTTCCACATAAGTTCCATAATACTTCCACATTTAAGAATAAAAGAAATGCAAAAATTATGTTTTACCCTGTATATTCAGGCTGTTGCCGTTTGTTTTTTTTTATGGAGCTTAAAAGTGTGATGTTGCTCTTAAAATTCTTCAATTTCTTTGGCTGTCACCATCTACCAAGAGCGCAAAAAAATGCCATAAACTATTCAACATTGCTTCGAAATAAAATTTAATATTTCTCTGAGAGACAGGTCAAGAAGTGTAGAACTTACATATCACCCTGTATATTCTAGTAGTTACTTTGTGTTTTTTTGTAGATATTAAAAGTATCATGTGTTTTCTGAAGCTGTTTTGTTTTCACTCCCCAGCTACTAGGAGAGCCAAAAAAATACTCATCATCCCTTGGAAATAAAATGTATTGATAATTCTGTTCCACATACGTTAAGAATAAAAGAAATGCAAAAATTATGTTTCACCCTGTATATTCAGGCTATTGCCGTTTGTTTTTTTATTGAGCTTAAAAGTGATGTTGCTCTTAAAATTCTTCAATTTCTTTGGCTGCCACCATCTACCAAGAGCGCCAAAAAAATGCCATAAATTACTCAACATTGCTTCGAAATAAAATTTAGTATTTCTCTGAGAGACAAGTCAAGAAGTGTAGAACTTACATATCACCCTGTATATTCTAGTAATTACTTTGTGTTTTTTTGTAGATATTAAAAGTATCATGTTTTTTCTGAAGCTGTTTTGTTTTCACTCCCCATCTACTAGGAGAGCCAAAAAAATACCAAATAATACTCATCATCCCTTGGAAATAAAATGTATTATTAATTCTGTTCCACATACGTTAAGAATAAAAGAAATGCAAAAATTATGTTTCACCCTGTATATTCGGGCTATTGCCGTTTGTTTTTTGTTGAGCTTAAAAGTGTGATGTTGCTCTTAAAATTCTTCAATTTCTTTGGCTGTCACCATCTACCAAGAGCGCCAAAAAAATGACATAAACTACTCAACATTGCTTCGAAATAAAATTTAGTATTTCTCTGAGAGACAGGTCAAGAAGTGGAGAATTTACATATCACCCTGTATATTCTAGTAGTTACTTTGTGTTTTTTGTAGATATTAAAAGTATTATGTTTTTTCTGAAGCTGTTTTGTTTTCACTCCCCATCTACTAGGAGAGCCAAAAAATACCAAAATACTCATCACACCTTGGAAATAAAATGTATTAATAATTCTGTTCCACATACGTTAAGAATTAAAGAAATGCAAAAATTATGTTTCACCCTGTATATTCAGGCTGTTGCCGTTTATTTTTTTGTAGAGCTTAAAAGTGTGATGTTGCTCTTAAAATTCGTCAATTTCTTTGGCTGTCGCCATCTACCAAGAGCGCCAAAAAAATGCCATAAATTACTCAACATTGCTTCGAAATAAAATTTAGTATTTCTCTGAGAGACAAGTCAAGAAGTGTAGAACTTACATATCACCCTGTATATTCTAGTAATTACTTTGTGTTTTTTGTAGATATTAAAAGTATCATGTTTTTTCTGAAGCTGTTTTGTTTTCACTCCCCATCTACTAGGAGAGCCAAAAAAATACCAAATAATACTCATCATCCCTTGGAAATAAAATGTATTATTAATTCTGTTCCACATACGTTAAGAATAAAAGAAATGCAAAAATTATGTTTCACCCTGTATTTTCAGGCTGTTGCCGTTTGTTTTTTTGTGGAGCTTAAAAGTGTGATGTTGCTCTTAAAATTCTTCAATTTCTTTGGCTGTCACCATCTACCAAGAGCGCAAAAAAAATGCCATAAACTATTCAACATTGCTTCGAAATAAAATTTAGTATTTCTCTGAGAGACAGGTCAAGAAGTGTAGAACTTACATATCACCCTGTATATTCTAGTAGTTACTTTGTGTTTTTTGTAGATATTAAAAGTATCATGTTTTTTCTGAAATTGTTTCGTTTTCACTCCCCATCTACTAGGAGAGCCAAAAAAATACCAAAAAATACTCATCATCCCTTGGAAATAAAATGTATTAATAATTCTGATCCACATACGTTAAGAATAAAAGAAAAGCAAAAATTATGTTTCACCCTGTATATTCAGGCTGTTGCCGTTTGTTTTTTTGTGGAGCTTAAAAGTGTGATGTTGCTCTTAAATTTCTTCAATTTCTTTGGCTGTCACCATCTACCAAGAGCGCCAAAAAAAAATGCCTTAAACTACTCAACATTGCTTCAAAATAAAATTCAGTATTTCTCTGAGAGACAGGTCAAGAAGTGTAGAATTTACATATCACCCTGTATATTCTAGTTGTTACTTTGTGTTTTTTGTAGATATTAAAAGTATCATGTTTTTTCTGAAATTGTTTCGTTTTCACTCCCCATCTACTAGAAGATCCAACAAAATACCAAAAAATACTCATCATCCTTTGGAAATAAAATGTATTAATAATTCTGTTCCACATACGTTAAGAATAAAAGAAATGCAAAAATTATGTTTCACCATGTATATTCAGGCTGTTGCCGTTTGTTTTTTTGTAGAGCTTAAAAGTGTGATGTTGCTCTTAAAATTCTTCAATTTCTTTGGCTGTCACCATCTACCAAGAGCGCCAAAAAAATGCCATAAATTGCTCAACATTGCTTCGAAATAAAATTTAGTATTTCTCTGAGAGACAGGTCAAGAAGTGTAGAACTTACATATCACCCTGTATATTCTAGTATTTACTTTGAGTTTTTTGTGGATATTAAAAGTGAGAGGGAGTTTAACTTTTCCAGTAGCCTGCCGATCCTGTCTGTTACCATGTGGATTTATGTTAGACTACTCCATCAGCGGTTTTCTTCATCTCCTTTCTTTCTGGCCCTCTACATTCCTTGGACAGACGGCCCTATCGAACTCGTGCTTGCTATATCCATTCCCTCCAAAAGCCTCTTTCCAGATGCTTCATTTCCCGTTCCAGTTCAGCCGACTCACAAATTCTCTTGGCTCTCACAGACAGAGTCTTTATGGGTCTCCGATCATTATATGCAAGATCTCTACGAATCTCATGGATCCTTCCATGGAGGAGATATTGTTTGGACCTTCGGTTAATCATGCTGGAATAAGGTCCTTTTTATCCGCAGGAAGCTTGGGATGTTCTTGGTGTCACGGCATCGTAGTAGAAATGCCAGTAAACTCAAGAGTTGTGCTTTCCTCTTCGGAGGTTCTCCAGTTGTCAAATCAGTCTTGATATATCCTCCCTGTAGAGGAGGGGTTTTATAAGTCACTCGCGAAACTTTATAAAAAACTCCACTTATTTTGTCAAAAGACTGCATTCTTTGACTCTTTCTTCAGGCGAAATTCTCGTTAGATTCGATGTTGTTTCGCTCTTTACGATGGTACCCATTTGGGAAGCCATGGAACATAATCACCAGGAATTTCCACAGCCAAGTTGGATGTTTTGGTATCAAGGAGGTACTAATGGGAAAGTATAAAGAAATTTTTATTGATATTGAATTCTATTTTTTTTTTAAATAATCGAATTGCTGCCTGATGACAGCTAAACATGGCTATAAGCGGGCTTCAGTTTCCGGAGAAATTTCTCTGCAACGTGTAATAACTATTCTTTCCCTTGGTAGCATTTCCAATGCTTTTTTAATTCAAATTGTGCCTTTTTCAATTTGTGACCAGAACAGATGAATATTAGCGTCTATAATGTCAAGAAAAAAACGCAACAGGCAACAATGTAAACAATGCTGACAATGGAACTTTAGTTAGACTTAGATTGTAATCTTGGTGGCAGTTGTGCTGTTGCAGATGTTTTTTTAAAGAAAGACTATTAACTAACAGAAAATAAAGCGAAAAGAAGTTTTAAATGTAGGATTAACTAAACTGCTTTAAATCCAAATGAAATATGTGTAAATCGCTGATCAAGGCTTAAAAAAAACAACTTTCTGCATGCTTCACCACTGCCCTGGGAAATACGCATTGCCTAGCAAAGTTCAGCTAATTCGTCATAGACTGATCAAGGCAAAAGGTCACCCACCGACCAGGAAATGCAATTACGACACACCACGGGGTTCGTGATATTGGCTGTGGCTCACCACTTATCCACAAGAATTAAACAATGCCGATTCGCTTGACGCCACTTTAAGCCGTGAAATTTTAGGTGCCAACAAACCCGAAACTACCGGTTTTAGGCATATACAATAATTAGTAGGTACGTATATTATGATTAAGTTTTTCGTGGAAATTGACTTGAACCTCTCTTGGAACTTTACAAAATTCATTTGCCTCTATATAGTGTTTCTTGAGCTACCTCAATTTATTCAGGCGGTCTGGGGGTTGATTCCAAAATTCAAAATAAAATTTCTCAGCAAATAGCTCTCTTAGCTGCTGGGGCCGACAAAGCATGAATTTTCGTATACCGTAAATTGAGCATTCCGCAAATAATAGGTAATTTTGTGGCATTAAATTGATGGTAAACCACCGAAATTTTCTTAGAACCTTTGATAGCTAATTTAGAGTGATTTGTATCCCTAATGACTTCGAAACAATTGAAAATGTTTTCTGCTTCTAAGCCAGTGCTTGGTTCGAAAGATCTTATTATAAATTACTTTCTTAAGCAGCTTATACCGTCTAAAAATAGAGTAAATAATGAGCATTCGAACCGTGATACAAAAGAGTGAAAGAAAAAAATTCTCGGTAAGATAATATAATTCTTGTCAAAAAAAATTGTTTGCAGCTTAATACAAATGATTAATATTTTATCGTTTTGTGTTATTTTGTTACAAAAGAAGGATGCATGGAGTCTTCAAACAGCTCGTACGAAAATTTCGGAACAACCGCAACTAATTTAATAATAGACCTTTTATCTGTAAATCTAAATTACCGAAACAATTATTTATTACTGAATTGGAAGATGCATTGTGTCGCGTGGTAACGGAATTTTTTTTTCAATGTCTGGCAAAATATTCCTCAGGTCATTGATACATCGATCCAACAATTTTGTAAGACGTATTTCGCCAAGATTTCGGCCTCACAGGCCGCGCTTGGCTAATAGCCAATTAATGTAAAATCGAAATTAGTGGTCAAGCGTTATTTTTTCACAATGTAATGTTTTAGGCAAGGCAAAAAACCAAAAAAGTCCACGCCTTTTTAAGATTGGACCACTTCCTTATTGAATTTTATATAATATTAATGTTTAGAGGACACTTGGGATAATTAGCAATGCCTCTCCATTTTACATTCTTTGCAAGTACTTTTTCCTGAAACCGCTGTCCGCTGTCACGTAGCTCTTTTGCAGGAACTGTGATTATTCTAGTCATTTACATATAATAATAAATTATAGGCTCAACTGATTTGCTGTAGCTAATCAATTAATACCGTAAACCACCTGTTTAGCCTCAGAAGAAAGTGGATGAAGAAATTATTATTTAGGCGGTTGATATACAGGATGTTCCAACTCTATTTAGACACTAAATAGCTCCGCTCCTGTACAAGTCAGAGAAAAAAGTTTAGATAAAAAGTTCATGGTTTGGAAAGGTGCTTTCAATTACAATTTTTGACGTAAACTTAATTTTTTTCAATAGAACGAAGTATTTTATTGCAGATTTGGATTCCCCATTTAATACTCAATCAACAATGTATAATACTTTCTTTTCTAGTATTAATACTTTGCGAGAAAATCCCAAAAATTTCTTTGCATGTTATTGAACATGCAAAGATATTTTTGTACTTTACCAAAAATTTTTACGAATTTTACGAATATAAATATTAACGGTAATTTTTATAATCTCGCCTGATTTATCAACAAGTTGGTCAGCAGAAATGTTGAGTTGGTTTGTTTATGGTGTGCTTAAATATGAACACGTTATAATGGTTCCGAAAAATCTAGCTCATTTTTTTTGGGCTACAATATTGGGCTATACAGCCTATAGCACCTAAATAAAAAATCAAGGCATTATAAAGTGAATAAAACCTACAAAAAGACATATTGATAATCAAACAAAAATCTAAAGTTAAATGTTACAGCCTTATTTGGGACGCCCTATACTATCTTCAGAAATCTACGCTCTATGTGTCATAAAACTTATGGAATTAACGCAATAAATTAATTGATTTCGATTTGCATGCTAAAATTCCAAAATTCCATGTTTTTTTGGGACACTCTATACTATCTAAAACAAAAATATATGCCCTATTTATCATGAAACTACTAGAACCAATGACTAAAATCGATTACTATTGATTTATATCGGAAAAGTCGATATTTCTATGTCAAGCATATGGGGCTCTCAAGCCGGCCCAAAAACCTAAATTTTTAGATTAAAATCGTGCATTGCGGCCTTTAACGGCTGATATCTGGTTTCGATGAAGATTTATCCGAAAATCTATAAGAAAAGCTAAAGAAGTAGAAGAATAGGGCTACACGAGGAACCCACTTTCGAAGGTCTGCCTAGAACAGTAACTGAGCACGGGTGGCCCAAAATAAAGTACAAGTTTTGCACTTTTTCTTAATTTTCTCGAAAACCGTGAGAGGCAGCTTCTTTCCGATACATGCATCTGATAGTCCTGAATGACCTCTTCATACATCATCTTAACCTGCATATCGAAAAACCTTACCGTTTCCAAGATAAAGAGAAAAATGTAAAAATTTCAAATATTTCGAAGGGGGCTGTGAAAATTTTCGACCAAAATTCATTTTCATAGATTTTATCAAAAATAGTCTCAAATGAAAGAGCAGACAAAAATATGTAAAAAATTTGCAATTTTGGAATTTTCAGTAATTTCCTTCGCTTTAAAATGGCGCCTAAAACGTAATTTTTCCACCTATATAGACATTTTAATACTTATATCTATATAATTCGAAAACTAAACATGGTATAAAGATGCTCTTGACGTCAGTGAATAGAGCATTCACGGCCACAAAATAATTGCTTATTTTTTACTGCATAAATGTGGAATCTACAGGGTGAAATGTGAGAAAACTAAACCCAAATTGGGAAAAAATGCGTCACAGAAAAAGTTTTGTAACTGGCCCGGTATAAGAGCTAGACCAAAACTAATAACTATTTTTTTTTTCTCTTCACGTCTTCTTGTTATACATATACTAGTCACACTAGTATATACAACCGGGCTATTTTGGACACTTTTCCTTAACTGTCTTTGGACATTTTTTTGCCACTCTGTATTAAAGTGACACCTTTTGAAATTAAAAGTGCCCAAGGACATGCCCTTTCCCCCGGTACTATTCTTATTGGGCCATTCGTCTAACTAAGGGGGTCCAGAAGGCCCAGAAGTTGAAAATTACAAAAAAAATTAAAAAAAAACTGTTCTAACTTTGCGATTTTTTCTAGATTTTTCTATTTAACCTATCGAAATTAGACTTCAAAATTTATCATCTACACATATGAGGAAATCTAGTTGTGGGAAAATTTGGAAACCTATAAAAACGCATTTTTGACTTTGGTACGCCACTGGTCAACCCCCCCCCCCCCCCCGCACATTCTACCAAATCGACCACATTTATGGAATGCCCGTTCATTTCTGTATCTACGCCCCTAGAACGAAAATCCCGTCAAATGAGCAGTTTAGAAGTTATAAACGTCGAAATGGAAAAAGTACCAAATATCTACAAGCAAAAAGTCTCCATTGTACTACGTTATATACGTACTACGTTTTATTGCAAAATTAAGACTTTAGCTAAATTCTACGAGGCCCAAGAAACCTATTTCTCTGTAAATATCAGATTAAGACACTCATACTCAGTACCTTAACATTCACTTTAACTTTTTAGTGATATAGATGTCAAACTGATCGAATTCTTTCATATGGGAACATCAATCAAAACTTGAGAATCTCCAAAAACAAAAAAAAATACATAAACAACTCTGCATTACAATAATCCAATAACTCGAACTAATATAAAATTGTCGATCTAACTTACTTATAAAGTGTCGGATATTAATTTTTATTTGTTGATTTTTTTTTATTACCTGATTTTTACCTACTCAGGTAATGTAATTTTTGATTTTGGCTAAAATTTGATATTCCGTAATTTTCAAATTATGTCGGATTTTAAAATAAAAAGGACCCAGTTGTGGTTCACAAAATTTTGCGACTTCCTTGTACGAGTTGAACAAGTTTTTCTGAACCAGACTGCTCTTTGAAATGGGTAGTTTCTCGTCGTGCGATAACATAAAAAACTAGTGATCCGGGGCCAGCCTTCTTTACCCCCGAACTCTCCAAAAACTAAACTCTCAGACTGTTTCAGAGTGTCTCAAAAAAAGATTGTTAACATACAAACGCTTAGATGGGGAGTGTGTTCATTCCAACCATTTAAGGCGCCTAGTGAAGATGGAGTGAGACCAGTCTTTCTACAAGAAGGTCTGGACATATTCGCTCCAACATTAACTAAGATTTCCAGGAGAAAGGTAGCGGGAGAAGAACCCAAAATAAAACTTCTACGCTTCCGCAGAAATTGCCGACGTTTCGACGTTTATTTTACGTCTTTTTCAAGGCTATTCCACTTAAATTGAAGAGGTTTATCGTCAGATAGTAACGGTGTTTATTGTCCATCGGAACAACCACGGGGAGTGACATACATTGAAACAAAAACGGACAAAGCGTGGACAAACATAAGGGTACCGTGCTTAGCAGTGTACACACTACATAACAATAAACATCGTACTATCTGACGATAAACTTCTTCAATTTGAGTGGAATAGCCTTGAGAAAGACGTAAAATAAACGTCGAAACGTC
The DNA here is from genome assembly GCA_951812265.1 of Taphrorychus bicolor. Taxonomy (NCBI): domain Eukaryota; kingdom Metazoa; phylum Arthropoda; class Insecta; order Coleoptera; family Curculionidae; genus Taphrorychus; species Taphrorychus bicolor. The sequence continues at coordinate 24,651,187 of OX638299.1, read as the reverse complement.
GGCAATTTCTGCGGAAGCGTAGAAGTTTTATTTTGGGTCCTTTCCCGCTACCTTTCTCCTGGAAATATAAATCTTGAGGACGCTACACCTAAACCACTATTAACCAAGATCTTTAGAGCAAGCCTGGTTTGGGGATACATCCCAACCACCTGAAGCAATGTTAAAATGGGACGTAACGAACCACTGCCATAAGTGTATTCTTTTCTAAACACGGCAGAAAACCATATTTCCTTAATGATTATTTTTTTTCCAATTAGTTTTTTAAACGATTTTGGTCCAAAAACTTTCCCATTTTTTATTGAAAAAACTTTGGTTCTTTAAGTTTTCTAAAAGTCGCCACTTTTAGAAGTTCGAGTAAAACTTCAGATTGAAGATAAAACACCAGACTTGATGTAGATTGCAATATTTACTTGACAGATAAACAATGCAATGTAAGTTATATCTGGAGCTTTATCTTCAATCTGAAGTTTTACTTCAACTTGTAAAAGTCACACTAAGTGTTAGATGATTTTGGGTCGAAATTTTAATATTATTATTCCTGCTTACACCTACTTTTTTTCGGATTTTTTTCTGATTTTCCAACTTCTGTTAACTCGGGGCTTTTGTAGTTTTTATTTATTTTTTACTGTTTCTTTATTGTCCATATTTTTCTTAATCTTATACTTTGTTCGAAGAAGCTGAAGTCAACTTTCTCTGGACATCATATTCTTTACTTGATGGTGAACATGAACATGTTTGTTGAAGATGTTGATGACAGGCAAAACTGTTGGTTATCCAAATTTTCGATACAAAACCTTACCAAATTCTGATAAATACATTGAACATAGCTTTCGATGATCGTCTGCGATATTATTAGCAAATTCTGGAGCAGATTTATCTGTACTAAAAGGCGAACCGATCTAATCTTAGAAGGCTACGTTGAGGAGTCCCTTGCCATTAAATTAGAGAGATTTCTCATTAAGTATTTATTTTATGGAATTCGACAGCAGAACTAACCATTTTTGTTACCTTGAAAAACAAAAAAAAAGATTTATTTCATCAGTGATAGACCGATTACCCAAAAACTCTACTTTCTTGTAAACTATTCTGTCGAGACATTCACTCCCGTGACAATCACTATAACAATCACTATAACTGATGAAGGGTAGACCCCGAAACTAGCATGCAAATAAGTTGATCGACAAATTGGTGACCACCTGTTCTTTACATTTAGTTCTGGTTCCGATAACCTGCGAGGTACAGACCAATATGGGCTGCTTTTCGAACCGAGAGCCATCTGCTATGCAGTATTAGATCTAATACGCTGGTGGATGTCGCCTGCTGCACAAAATCTCACCGTACTTCTGTACCTTTTTCAGTTCAAAGCCGCGTCACAGTCTCCAATTTGTCGAAGAGCGAAAGCTGTACTGATGAGGGGTGGACCTCCGAAACTAGTATGCAATCGGTTGATCGACAAATTGGTGACCACCTATTCTTTACACTTCGTTCTGGTTCCGACACCTGCGAGATACAGAGCAATAAGAGCTGCTTCTCAAACTAAGAGCCATCGGCCATGTAGTATTAGTTCTAATACGCTGGTGGATGTTGCCTGCTCCTGCTCGGCACAACATCTCACCGCAATCACTATAACTTTTTAGTGACATACATTTGAATGTATGCACACATAGAGATATTTTTTTTTGATACAAGAAAATCCGTTCTTTTAAAAATTACTGTTTTTGTTTAAAAAATGTTTTATCAGATCAAGCAAATTCTTCTTCGACGAATAAGTGCATTCTATTTATTAGAAGAAAATTGCATTTTTTAACGATTGTCTTACTTGAAATTTCCTTTTGTTCAAGAAAAGAGAGATAATCAATTTTGTTTTTCTTAAAGATTCTGATAAGCTTCTTATTGTTTTCGCTTACGAACAAAATATGTTTTGTTTTTTATCAAATTTCTGTAAAATGATTATTTGATGTTATATCTACGGGTAAACAAATACGTTTTTTTCAGACAAAATAATTAAATTTGTGTCTCTCTTACACAGATATCGCTTACAATTTAAATGAAGACACATTTCGAATAAAATTATTTCAAAAAAAAAATACTAATCTATTCGCTTTATTGACGTGAATAACTAATTTCATAAAACTATTTTTTTAATTAAAAATATTTTGGTAAAGTATGTCTTAGACCCGAACGATAACCATTACATTTTATTTAAGCCATTTAAGCCATTTATAATTGTTTCCAATTAATACAAAAGGTCAGTCCAAGTTTTGAAACCTCGAACTGATCTCGAGATATTTACACAATTTTTCATTTTCCAAAATCGACCACGAAGATTTTGTTTCTGGTTAACTCACTTTTTTCCAACAAACTTGGTAGTCTAATGCATTTTTTTTGAGTTTTAAGCCGGTCGCAAGATATTTAATAATTTTCTAATTTTCCAAAATAAACCCATAAAGCATATTCATTTTCAACTAATTATTTCCAATTAAGACAAAGGTTCAGTCCAAATTTTGAAACCTCAAACAGTTCTCGAGACATTTGCACATGTTTTTTATTTTTTTAAATCGATCACACGTTTCTGTTTCTATGTAGCTCATATTTTCCAACAAACATGGTAGTTTAATGTATTTTTTTGAAATCTTAAGCCGCTCTCAGAACATTTAATAATTTTCTAACTTTTCAAAATAAATCCATTAAGTCTGTATTCTTTTTTAGCTAATTATTTTCAATTAAAACAATGGTTTAGTACAAGTTTTGAAACCTCAAACGATTCTCGAGATATTTACCATTTTTTTATTTTCCAAAATCGATCACGAATTTTCTGTTTGTGAATAACTAATTTTTTCTAACAAACGTGGGAGTCTAATGCATTTTTTGGAGCCTCAAGCCATTCTAAGATATTAAAAAATATTTTAAATTTCCAAAATAAACCATTAAGTTTGTATTAATTTTTAGTTGATTTTTCAATCGTTTATCGACATCTGGGTAACCTCAAACTGTTCTCAAGATATTGAATAATTTTGCTTATTTGCAAAATATACAAACGAATTAACACTATCGTCTAATGAATTTCGTGGAGCCTTATTATTCCCGAGATATCTATTAACGTCATTATTTTTCTAACTATGCACTTCATTTTTTTTTTTTTTTAAAACAGTTTTGAGATAATTCCTAATTTTTCAAAGAACACCCACAAAGTTTCTATTTGTTTTTAACTAATTTTTCACAATCAAACAAAAGTCTAATAAACTTTTCGAAAAAAAATATTTGTAACTACGTAGCACCAACCGGACAAACTGTATATGGGGTACTGGCAACAATTAAATGCCATTAAAGGAATATTAAACTTGAAAGCAACCTAACTATTAAGTAAAAAAATTTCGAAAAATAGAAATTAAGATTATGGCCAAAATCAATGAAATAATACTAAAAGCGTCAAAAATGTAAATTCTTAAGTCTTGAAGATATTTACGAATTAGAACAATTTTTTTTTAATAACTCATTTCACCTAAAAATAAAAATTTTTATGTTTTTTGAAAAAGTCAGGCTAAGATTAATGCCAAAATACGTGAAAAATGATTTAGAGAGGGTAAATATACAAATTTCGAGACTGAAAAAATTCAAATTAAGATTACAGTTAAAATCAGTTAAAAATTAATCAAACTGTCAAAAAAATCCGACTAAAAGTTTCTAGGCCAGTTCACGTCAAGATTGAGATCAAAACTGGTTAACAACTTACACAGACCATCAAAAAATGCAGATGTGGTGTCTGTCAAGAAATTTGCTTTTAAGAATTAGGGTAAAATTGTTTAAAATTACCTCATTTCACCAAAAAAATGTCAACTTTAATATTTTTTGAGAAAGCCAGGCTAGGATTAAGGTCAATTAGGTTATTTAAGATTAAAGTATGTAAGAATACAAATTTGAAGTGTTCGGAAAAATTTTAAATTAGCTTTATTTCAACAAACTTAATTTGAAGTTTAAAATAACAATTAGAAAAAAAAAGTGAAAAAACTTATCCAAAATTTGAAGGTAAAGGAATAAATTTAAAATATTTCTAGTTTTGTACCAAATTTTTGTTATTACAATATGTATTACAAATTAGCATACATTCCAATTTTGTGTCAAAATTCTCTCAAAGGAAAAAGAAAACTAATATCTTCTCTTCGATCTAAAAATCCAATTTAGATAAAAAAAAAAGTAAAAGAACAAAACATTTGTACAAAACATAACAACGAATATTTGAAAACTGACGAAAACAATAAGACAGAAAAACTTCGACAAAGAAAATTTACGACAAGAAAGTGAAGACAGAAATAATTATAGTAGAAGAGAACGCAAACAATTCTAAACACAATTTTGTCTCGGTATTTTGTTGGTGACTTAGAGGAGAAACAAATATCTAAATTGAAGGAATCTTTATTGAAGAACTGCCACAGCAAACAGGAGAGACTGAATGGAGAGAAAAATGAATAAACAAAAAGCAAGTTTTCAAAAAAATAAATAAAATAGAAAAACCATGAATGAAATCCAATAAAAAGTCGTATTTAGATCAAAGAAAACAAATATCTATGAGAAAAAAATGGGAATGAGGAAAATTATCGTTACAAAAATGTGCATTAAAAACCTTTTACAGAACAGAGAAAATGTTAAGTTTCATTCAAAAAAAGTTTTGTTTTGACTTCACATCACATTTTAGGTCTTTTCCAACTAAGAGAACGATATTGTAAATTCAAGACATTATTGGTTTAAAAATAATTATATTATTTCTTCCTTAAATAAATTAAATATTTGACATTTTCTTGCGTGGATATAAAGTTATTTGAAAAGAAAATAATAAATTTGTTTCTTCTAATAGAGTATATATATTTTTTTAAAGAAAATAGTCTCATATTTATATGAAATAATGTATGTTGAACTAATGCACTAATGTTTTAATCAAAGTAAATAATTCTGAAAGAACTAATTTCTTTATATGAGGAAGTATTATTTTCGTTATATGGAAAGCAGAAAAAATTTATTTTTTGTGTGTATCACTAAACTTTAGAGAATTTTCATACTTTGAAGAAATTGAGAATAGAATTAGAATTAAAATTGTTTCAAAATAACTCATTTTAGCTAAAAATAACAATTTCAATGTTTTTTGAATAAGTCAGGCTAGGGTTAAGTCCAAATTACGTGACTTAAAGTGTGTAAGAACACAAATTTGGAGTGTTTCGCAAAATTTAAATTAACACGATTTCAATAAAATTAATATTAAGCTAAAAATAAACATCAGAAAGAGAAAAGTAGAAAAAACTAAAAAACTATAAAAAATTTGCATGTATAGAAATAAATTTGAAATATTTCTAGTTTTGTAACAAATTTTTCTTATTACAATATGTATTACAAATTAGCATACATTAACAATTACAAAAAAAATAAAAACCGATATTATCTCTCAACAAAACATTTGTAAAAAACATAACAACGAATATTTGAAAAGTTAAGAAAACCGTAAGACAGAAAAACTTGGACAAAAAAAATACGATAAGAGAGAGGAGGCAGAACCGACATCTTCTGTTCTATCCAATTTCCATATAAGAAAAAAAATAAAAAAACAAAACATGAGTACAAAACCTAACTTGAAAAATGAGGAAAGCAGTAAGACAGAAAAACTTGGACAAACAAAAATTACAAGAAAGAGAAGACAACCGATATCTTCTTTTTTATCTTTTCTCTTTATAAGTGTGCGTCAAAAACTACAAAATTGAGGTTTCTGGAAAAATTTTGGTTAGAATAGCGACAAAATTGGTGAAAAACGACTAAAAACAATAAAAAATGCAAATTCAAAATTCTTGGAAAAATTAGGAGAGGAAAACCGGTCAAAAAAGATTTAAAATGGTTAGAGCCAAAATCGGTGAAAAAAGATCTAAAACGTCAAAAAATGCAAATGGAAATTTTTGAATAAACGCAAGTTACTCTTGGAAATAAAATCGTTTAAAAATGACTCAAATCATTTAAAACTGCAAATTCAAGGTTTTTGGAGATGTTCAAGTAACAGTTAGGACCACAATCGGTTAAATATGGCTCAAAGCGTTTAAAAATGCAAATTTGAAGTTTGTGAAAGAATTCAAGTTAAGATTAGAGCCAAAATTGTTTAGAGCCTTTAGCACACCCTCTCCATAAAAACCAGCTAAGGTAGATCTTACAATTTTTCATATAAAATTCAATACTGTCAAAAAATTGACAAGTGACAGGTCATTTGCAGCAATATATTTAGAGATTCATCAAGTAGCTTGACAATTTTAAAAATTACTTGACTTGACTTGAAGAACTAAAAACTTGACTAATCGATATTGAATTGACTTGATTTTTTATAGTTGAGCTTGATTTGAAAACAGTCAAATCAAGTCAAGTACCTTGAAAATCAAGTCAGGCTGTGAATTAGGCCTAAATGTATTCTATATGGGAAATTTTAAGATTCCTCGATCCTGAGTTAAAACGTGCAAAAACAAGTTTTGAGTATTTGGACCAATTCAGGATAGGTTGATCGCCAAAACCGATTCAAGATGACTTAAAACAATTAAAAATGCAAATTAAAAGTGATTGGAAAAATTCAGTTTGTGACTAGAACCAAAATCGTTTAAAAAAAGCTTTAAAGTGTCTGAAAATTCAAAATGGAATGTTTGAAAAAATGTAGGTTAGGATGAGGGCTAAAATTGGTTAAAAATTACTCAGTGTAGAAAGCTGAAAATTTGGAAACGAAATTCAGGTTAGAGAATCAAAGCTGACATCGATTAAAACTCACTTAAAGCCTGGGAAAATACAAATTCGGACTGTTTGTGAGAAGTTCAGTTTAGGTTTACCGACAAAATCGGTTAAAAATTACAAAAAGCAATTAAAAATGCAAACTGAAGAAAGTTTTTGGAGAAATTCAGATATAACATAGAGCAAAATGTGGACCGTTTGGACACATTTTTTGCCCTAAAACAGCTAAGATAAACCTTGAAATTTGTCAAATAAATTATGCATTATTGTCAAAAAATTAGTAAGTGACTGGTTATTTGACCCCTAATTCAACTCTAGAGGGAAAATATGTGCAAAATGCATTCAAAAATTATTAAAAGCGTCTTAAAATGCAAATCTGGAAAAAGTTAGATTTAGAATTAGAACTAGAACTAATACAGGGTGGCGCCTTTTCGACTGATTTATGGGGCCTTAGTAATGGCTGAGATCTAATTATACATTCTCGACTCCGATTTTTATGATAAATTTAATGGTATCATTACTCAACTTGATTGCTTATACTGGAGGTTTTTTAAAAAACTGCACTTTTGATATGGCACTGAATCTCGTCTCTCATGGGAAATAAAACGAAAAATAAATGTTTTTTATATGTAATTTAGCCGTGCAGTTGTGAAATTTTTATTGATAGCGGTTTTTAACTTACCACATTAAGTTAGTTTTTTTTTTAATGAGACACACCTTTAAAAATAGAAATTAGAATTTTTGGATTGAGTCCAAGAGAGGTGAACAATTACTCAAAACGTGTAAAAATGCAAATTTGGAATGTTTCAAATTCATTTTATTAGTTAAAAATAGCTTAAAAGCTTGAAAAAATTCAAATTTGGAGTTTCTGGAGAAGGCAGGGTTAGCACTTAAGTTCTTTTTTTTTCAATTCAGGTTGCAATGTTTTACGGCCTATTTTTTGATATGTTTTGTGTCTGAACAACAAGAATGCCAAAAAATTGCAATTCTGTACGTTAAACCGTGACCATTGTCGGTGGTGCAAACGATCCTCATCCAAAAGATGATAATATTTTCGGGTAAGACAATTTTCCGCCAATGGTCACTAGTTTAATGCATCATCCTTTATATTGTATGCATGTTTAATATACTCAATCTGTTCGTGGTGCGTTCACAAATTCAATGAAATCTTATTAACCATATTTGTCATTGTCAGCAACAAAAAAATCCTGGGAAAAATTTGGAGATTCTGCACGTAAAAGGTGATAACCATTGGCGCTAACGTGTTTTATCCGAAAGTGGATAGTGACTCCGTTTCTATTTTCGAATAAGGCACCTTTGCGCCAATGGTCATTAGTTTAATGAATGATCTTGTATGTTGCGTACTCCGTCTGTGTATGCTGCCACTGTCAATGAAGTCGTATGAACCATGAGTTTGAACAAGGGGTGACAAACACTTTCGAAATATTGAATAAAAATTTCAGGACTGTATTTAAAAAAAAATGAAATGGTAACCATAATTCAGTTTAGTTTATGAAATACAGGAGATTGAAGTTTTAAGGCAATTTGGCATTTTTTCAAACAATATAGAGACATCTGAAAATGTGGCAACTTCGAAGTATAAACTTAAAGAATCTTGACAAAAAGGCAACTTTCTCCTAATTTACGCGACCTTGTAACTCTAAACCGTTTTGGAGATAGCAATGGTATGAACCATTGACCTAGAAGGTATGGTATAGTTTTTTGGCCGGAAGTCCGGCAGTCTTAAGGTTGCGATGAGGTAATGTTGTCGTCAGCGCACGTCATACAAACCTCATAGCAACTTAAAACCGAACCAGATATTGATTATGTCGATTGTTTTTGTGTTTTGATAGGAGAGAAGTTAAGTTTTAAAAAACCTTGGAGCTAATTCAGCTAACTCTAGCTAGGAGATGGATATAAGTTCGATATTGAATAGACTCTGACTTTCAAAGTAGGCCGTCCACACATAGCTAAACCTACAAGCGCATCCACCATTAAGTCTGAAACTTGATACCACCATAAATAAACCCAGAAATTTCACTTAAGCAGCCCCGCTTATCGTGTAACAAAATACCCTCTAAGACTGCAGGTTCCGGATACTTTATCATCAATACAGTTGGCAAACTAAATTTGTAAATTTCGCCAATGCATCCACTATAGCCACGCGGCTTTGAAATAAATTTCGAACTAAATTAAGTTTGCATGAGTCTGCCTAATAAGCAGGAAACCGGAGATAAGGAATGAATCTCTGTGAGAGAAATAAGTGCCTCGCCCTCCAGGACGTGTGTACAGCTTCCTGGATTACATATCAAAATATTTCGAGTGGAAGCTTCTGCAAGATCGCCCGTGTTTGAGGAGAAACTAAATATCGTGATGTGCATGCGGGATTAAAGAGATTTCGGTTTCTGTGAGCGAAATTTGAATCGCATTTTAGGTGATTTTTTTTTAATTTTTAGTTTCCTCTAGAAATCCAGGTTTATCAATACCGACTGACTTCAAAGCCTCTTTCGGAAGGGTAACAAAAGAAATTTTTGTCGTTTTATTTCCAACACAGGAAAAGCAATCTGACTGCCTCTGCCTTTCGTTGATAAGCAAAAAAACCAAAAATAGTCAACAAAAGTTCCATTTATAATTTTCGACAGGTTTTCGTTCGCATTACTCGCTTTAGAGACCGCAGAGTTGAATTGGAGCTGCCACTTTTAGGAAAATGATACATCAGTTTGCAGTAAATAATTAATAATTCATCAACAAACAAAGAGGCAGGTTGTTTAGCATGCACTCCAAATTAGAATTCGGGTAACACGAGAGGAGTTTATTATTTTGTGGGATTGTGAAATACTAATTGTAGTTCGGAACTACTGAAATTCAACCTCAAAATTTATCGCTATATCCTATAGGGAATTAATACGAAGTTTTGTAAACATTTATCAAATTGCAATATAATTGGTTTGTTGAATTCAATTTCTGTGTATTTTACCTGGGACCCAACTAACAGCAATGCGGCTTTTGTTGTGCTATTGAAAACACGTAAAGATACGAACGGTATACAAAGCTTTAAAAGAAGTTTAATTAAGTCCTTTAACGTAATTTTACTTCAATAATCATCTAAACGGGTTGAGTAAAAGACTTTTGCAGGAATATTTTAATTTTGTCCTAGTCGAGAATGACTCATCTTAAATGCTTACCACTTTTAAACCTGATGTACTAACCACTTGTTTAAGCCATTCCCTTTCACTTGGTCAAAAATTTTTTCCAGTTGGTACCAAATTTTGTCAACACTTTTCTTTGCTGCCTAAGTAATAATTATTGACGAAAAGAGTATAAAATTAAAAAAAAACTGTATTCCTGTCCATCTGGAAATAAATTTGGAATATTTTGTTCCTTGTCTGTTACATAGTGTTGATTGTTGTCAGCATTAGAAGTACCAAAAGGAATTTATTACAGTGTGTGTGCTTGCGTATATGGCAAGAGAGGGAAAGGTTGAGAGAAACTTTACTCAGAACAAACATTAAGATAATTATTTTCTTATAAAAAGTAGAAAAAAACGCAGACAAAAAAAGAGGTAAAAAAAAGAAAAATATTTTTGATAGAACAGAAAATAAAAAGAAAAATTTTGACAGACTAGAAGAAAACAATAAAGAGTAAACCAAACAACGAAATGGGTGTTCTAAACTTTTTTTTTATTTAGAAATGGAATACAAAGAGAAACTTTTAAATCAATTCACGTTTTGACTCACTGTTTATATGTATGTGTGTGTGTTTGTTTGAGAGGGAAAGAAAGAAAGCGAAACTAAAAAAAAACAGGAAAAAGTCTGACAAAACTAAGTGAAAGAAAAAGGAAAAGAATTTTCCATGTCTTTTCTTCAAATGGGCTATAAAAAGTAAGGCAAATGAAGGAACAGAAAAATATTTTGAAACATAAAAGAAACTGATATTAGATAAACAAATCAAGCAAAGAAAAAATTGGTCCAGAAATTTTATTTTTATATAGAGAAAGAGAGGCCATTAAAAGAGACAAATAAATTAGGTATAACGAAAAAAGAGAGAGCGGGAAACTAATAAACAGAACAAACACAAAGGGATTATAAGCGAAAATTAAACTTAGCAATCCTCGGCACTTCTAAGCTCGTCGCCCACATATGGCGTTGATATGACGTGCCATATGTGGGAAATGTTATCCCAGAAAACATACGAGGAGTTAATTATAAAACCTCTGTGGCTGTGAAATGTCAAAAGAAAGGGATGGAGGAACAAAAGTCCATTTATTTTGATTATGTCATCCTTTTCTGTCAAAATTTCATAGCCTGCTGGATGAAGTTTTATAATGAACACCCCGTATTTGTTATTCAGGGAAACACTACTGGGACGACCTAAGATCCTTATAGCCTATGTATGTGGTATTAACGTTTCGTCCTGGATTTGGACGCGTCAGTAAGCCGTGGTAAACCCCCGCCTTATACACCTCGATGAAAGTTTATAATTGGATTTTACGTTTGAAGACAAATTCGGCAAAGGAAAGGCGGTGTAATGTTATGAAGGATTTCGACTAATGCTGCCACCTGTGGGTTGTTGGGTGAAGTTTCGGCGCAGCCATCTGTGAGTCGGTGGATGAAGTTCTGCCACAATCTACTTAATGCCCTTGATACAAAAATAACTATTACAGCAAAAACTTCAAGTTACAAGCGCGATGTTTTTTTCGCGAAAACGTCATTTATTTAGGTGTAAAATTTCAAAAAAAAAGGATGAAGGAACAAAAGTTTATTTACTTTGAGTACGCTATCCTTTTCTGTCAAAACGTCATACCCTTACAGACGATGATTTCTAGTCAACACCCCGTACATTGAATACGCCTCCTAATAGTGACGATGCAATATACAGGGTATTCCGTTAATAATGAAAACGGTAAGAGATAAACATAAATTATGTTACACGTTAACAACTTAGAATTCGACGAGGAATCCGATAATGAACAAATATACAGGGTGTTCCATTTAAAAGTGAAATAAGCAGTACTTTTGGTGAAACCGGAAGTCGTGCCTAAGTGTTTGAAATGGAATCTGAAGCACATTTACGACTTATTTATCACCTGCAAATTTCAAATTTTTAAAATAAAAATTTTTGAAACGCTTGGCTGTTACATACATCTTGTGTCACCCGGTATATGGCATGACAAAACGTTACTAACATATAACGTACAAACTTGGAAAGCGCGGTTGCTATAGTGACCGAATGCGTAAGCAATAGAATTTTAGTTCTCACTCTCTCAAAGAGTGAATTGCAGATTTAAATTTAATTAACTTTTTTCCTTTTATTTAACTTTTTCCTGATCAAATTTAGCAGAAATATGACAACCATGGAAATTGAAAAAAAAACTGTCCAGTGGTTTATGTTCCATCTGTCATATTTTATTATTTTCAAACAGTAAAAGTGAGAAAAAATTGAAAATCTACGACAAAAAGTATCAAATAAAGAGACAAAAAGAGAAAAAATTCAAAAGATGCAACCAGTTTCGATGAAAGTTATCCTTTTGATAAGTGGTCATGACAGTAAACTCTTAGGTGTCAGACTCTATTCGATGATCATACATAAATAGGGAGTTTCAGTTGAAAATGTCATTTATTTGAGTGTAAAATTAAAAAAAAAAGGATGAAAGAACAAATGTTCATTTACTTTGAGTACGCCATCCTTTTCTGTCAAAAGTCATACCCTTACAGACGATGATTTCTAGTCAACACCCCGTACATTGAATACGCCTCCTAATAGTGACGTTGCAATATACAGGGTATTTTGTTAATAATGACTGAGCATTTTATGTTAAAGTAAAGGAATGGTGTAAACATGCGTTTAAAATATTTTACTCTTGACTGAGGCACCCTGTATAACCAAAAAAATTATGAACAATTTTTTTTTACAACCCTGTATGTATCTCAAAAACCGTGCGTGTTTGAGTATAGGGGTTTTTCACAGTTTTTTTTCTTACATGTCAGTATCGTTTTTTTGATATACCGGGTGACACAAGATGTATGTAACAGCCCAGCGTTTCCACAATTTTCATTTTAAAAGTTTGAAATTTGGAGGCGATAAACAAGTCGTAAATGTGCTTCAGATCCCGTTTCAAACCCTTAGCCATGACTTCCGGTTTAACGGAAAGTGCCGTCATATTTCATTTTTAAACGGAACACCCTGTATATTTGTTCATTTTCGGATTCCCCGTCGAATTCTAAGTTATTAACATGTGACATAATATATGCTTATCTCTTACGTTTTCGAGAAAATCGCTCTCGATCTTTCCATATCATCAATAATAAATGTGGGTTTTAACCTGATCAATGTTCATTTGTTTCCATAAAAATCCATATTTAATTTTGATGATATGGAAAATTCGGGCGCGATTTTCTCGAAAACGGTAAGAGATAAACATAAATTATGTTACACGTTAACAACTTAGAATTCGACGAGGAATCCGATAATGAACAAATATACAGGGTGTTTCATTTAAAAGTGAAATATGGCAATACTTCCGGTTAAACCGGAAGTCGTGCCTAAGTGTTTGAAACGGAATCTGAAGCACATTTACGAATTATTTATCACCTGCAAATTTCAAATTTTTGAAATAAAAATTTTGGAAACGCTTGGCTGTTACATACATCTTGTGTCACCCGGTATATGGCATGACAAAACGTTACTAACATATAACGTACAAACTTGGAAAGCGCGGTTGCTATAGTGACCGAATGCGTAAGCAATAGAATTTTAGTTCTCACTCTCTCAAAGAGTGAATTGCAGATTTAAATTTATTTAACTTTTTCCTTTTATTTAACTTTTTCCTGATCAAATTTAGCAGAAATATAACAACCATGGAAATTGAAAAAAACAACTGTCCAGTGGTTTATATTCCATCTGTCATATTTTATTAAAGTCATATTATAATAAAAGTGAGAAAAAATTGAAAATCTACGACAAAAAGTATCAAATAAAAAGACAAAAAGAGAAAAAATTCAAAAGATACAACCAGTTTCGATGAAAATTATCCTTTTGATAAGTGGTCTTGACAGTAAACTCTTAGGTGTTAGACTCTATTCGATGATCATACATAAATACGGAATTTCAGTTGAAAATGTCATTTAATTGAGTGTAAAATTAAAAAAAAAAGGATAAAAGAACAAATGTTCATTTACTTTGAGTACGCCATCCTTTTCTGTCAAAAGTCATACCCTTACAGACGATGATTTCTAGTCAACACCCCGTACATTGAATACGCCTCCTAATAGTGACGTTGCAATATACAGGGTATTCTGTTAATAATGACTGAGCATTTTATGTTAAAGTAAAGGAATGGTGTAAACATGCGTTTAAAATAGGTTACTTTTGACTGAGGCACCCTGTATAACCAAAAAAACTTATGAACAAATTTTTTTTACAACTCTGTATGTGTCTTAAAAACCGTGCGTGTTTGAGTATAGAGGTTTTTCACAGTTTTTTTTTCTTACATGTCAGTATCGTTTTTTGATATACCGGGTGACACAAGATGTATGTAACAGCCCAGCGATTCCACAATTTTCATTTTAAAAGTTTGAAATTTGGAGGCGATAAACAAGTCGTAAATGTGCTTCAGATCCCGTTTCAAACCCTTAGCCATGGCTTCCGGTTTAACGGGAAGTGCCGTCATATTTCATTTTTAAATGGAACACCCTGTATATTTGTTAATTTTCGGATTCCCCGTCAAATTCTAAGTTATTAACATGTGACATAATATATGCTTATCTCTTACCGTTTTCGAGAAAATCGCTCTCGAACTTTCCATATCATCAATAATAAATGTGGATTTTAACCTGATCAATGTTCATTTGTTTCCATAAAAATCCATATTTAATATTGATGATATGGAAAATTCGGGCGCGATTTTCTCGAAAACGGTAAGAGATAAACATAAATTATGTTACACGTTAACAACTTAGAATTCGACGAGGAATCCGATAATGAACAAATATACAGGGTGTTCCATTTAAAAGTGAAATAAGCAGTACTTTCGTTGAAACCGGAAGTCGTGCCTAAGTGTTTGAAATGGAATCTGAAGCACATTTACGACTTATTTATCACCTGCAAATTTCAAATTTTTAAAATAAAAATTTTGGAAACGCTTGGCTGTTACATACATCTTGTGTCACCCGGTATATGGCATGACAAAACGTTACTAACATATAACGTACAAACTTGGAAAGCGCGGTTGCTATAGTGACCGAATGCGTAAGCAATAGAATTTTAGTTCTCACTCTCTCAAAGAGTGAATTGCAGATTTAAATTTATTTAACTTTTTTCCTTTTATTTAACTTTTTCCTGATCAAATTTAGCAGAAATATGACAACCATGAAAATTGAAAAAAAAACTGTCCAGTGGTTTATGTTCCATCTGTCATATTTTATTATTTTCAAACAGTTAAAGTGACAAAAAATTGAAAATCTACGACAAAAAGTATCAAATAAAGAGTCAAAAAGAGAAAAAAAGCTCATTTTATAAATCAAAAAATATATTAAAATGAATTAATAAAGTGATACCAGAATTTAATTAAGATATGCGAAAATTGCACATGTATAATTACAATTTGGAAATTTGAAAACTTGTCTGCTTTCGGCATTTCCAAAACCTTGTAGTTATACATAAAGAAGTTTTACTTTTTTACTTTTTGCATATTTTAAACTAGAGTTTTCTGCGAAAAAGCTAAAAATTTCGATTACTAACATACTTCGCAGAAAATAAATTTCCTTCAACTTTCACAACTCTATTCGATGTTGTTATTTTTTATAATTTTGTGGTTATCGCAATTTTTTGTCACGTCAAACCCATACCTAACAAGATTCAACGCGTTTACATCGATTTTTCTAGTAAGCTTAAGGTGGTGTAGTGGTCTGTAGGACAATTCTCTAAACATGGCACTTTAGTAAACCTTGACAGGGTTTCACAGCACGGTTACCATAGTAACTGACTGCGTAGCAAATAGAAATTAATTTTGCGACTCAAAGGCTAATGGTGATTTGCAGGCTTACATTTATTTAACCTTTCTATACCCAAAAGATCATTGTACCCGGCAATTTTAGCAGGGATATAATTTTCTCAAAAAATAAGAAAACCGCCTTCATTCGTCTTCATGTGTTTTATTCTATAATTCTCAAACTGAAAAAAATAACTAAAAATTGAAAACGTTGAAATTTCAGGTCAAAAATTCTAGAAAAAAAGTCAAAAAGGAAAAACAGTAACCTTAACGTTTACATATTAAATACATACATATTAAAATGATTTGAAGCATATTAATTTACTTTTCTTCATTGCCTTAAGGAATTCGTGCATTCATTAGATCAAGCCTAGCAACAGGGCGGTTTAATAAACCTTGATAGGGTTTGACGGCACCGTTACCAGGGTGACCGTCTCCGTGACTAATAGAAATTCACTTTTCGCCACAAAGGCTAATAATAAATTGCAGGCTTACCAATAACTCTCTAAAATGAAAACAAGGCGTAACTCGAAATAATGTTAATTATTGGCGATTAGTTTTAAAGTATGAGAGTTGGTGACAGAAAAAATAAAAACGTTCTCAGCTCTCTCAACTGTCTTTTCTGAACCTGGAAAATATTGCACCAAGCGTCAAATAATTATGAATCAAATTTTTTTCTTGGACACAAGAAAGATTGAAAAAAAATCGTTTCAGATAAAACTTCAAGTTTCAAGGTCGATGGTTATTGATATATAAATACCTTGAACACGCTTCCTAATAGTGGCATTGCAATATACAAGGTTTTCCATTATAAATAGTTGAAAATTTATGTTGAAAATAGGCCTTTTTTTCTATTCCCACCGTTGGGGATATTCGGATTTCTATTCTGTTTCTGTTCTCAAAATTTGCTACATACTCGACTTAAAAACTCTAGACCATGAAAAGAATAATGGAATAAACAGCAGGTGGCTAGCATACCTGGTTTAAAAGTTATAAACATTTAGACTGGGTCACTCTCGGCTGGGACACCCTGTATAATAGAAGCAGAGCACCTTTTTGCCATTTAGTTTAGTGCCCTTTCAGTGCCTAATTCACAAATCAAATCCTCCCTGTGTGTTTGAACACACTCCAGGCAAATTCCTTAACGGCAGCTGCGTTTGCCTTGAAGAACTTAATTTGTTTGAACGGCACAAATCGCCATTATCCGCCTTTCAACATATTCCGGTATTGCCTGATATCAAAAATTGAATCGTGTGCTTGCTATACACCCAACCTTGATTGTATAATATCAACCATCGAATAAATAACTCCCCACATTGTTCTTATTTTGCCTTTCGATTCAGGACAACAAATTTGTTACCTATTCATATACGTGCAAGACAAGTTGTTCTTATCGACCAAACAAAACTTTTTGCCGGAGTGTCTAGCCCAGTGAACCGTATATAAAGTCATCAGACAGAAAGATCGGAAAAAACTTTTCTAGTCTTTCTAATAAACAGCCAGTTGCTTAAGTAGACGTAGACGGTTTGAAGAATTGGAGTTTGTTTTTAATTAGACGTTTGTTCGGTTGTACATTATTAATTTACCTTGAAATTTACTGAAAAGAAATGTTCGCTTTGGCATGTCCAATCAACTAAAAAATATTTTTATTTGATAAAGTATTTCATTAATAGTTTTCACGGGAGTAGAACAATGTACTCTAATATTGAAGAGATTAAGGACAAAAGAAGTTTCTTTAATGTCCGGTTTATAAAACTTTCCTATATTTATACCGGAGTCAGCTGTGTTTTTTCCTTACATTTAACACTCGGGGCAGAATAAATTGACTTTATAGAACCGAACTAAAGAACTAACTAACTTTAAGATTACGGAAGTAGCAAGCTTTTGGAAGGCTTTGATATCTTAAAAACTACGAAAGTTTGCAGTTCGTCAATCAGTTACATTGTACAAAGAGTCCTCGTCAGGAAGAATATATCTTTTCAGTTACATCGAAAATAGAATGTTCAATATGATTCTAGACAGGCATAAATCATTGTTCTGATGATTATAATTTTGATATATGATGATTGTAATTGTGATATCACATAAATGTTATCCTGATCGAACTGAGGAAGCAGTTTTCCATATGAGCAAGAATTTTTCAAACTCGGAAAAGAAGTAGAATTGAAAAAAAGAGTTTTTTGTGTTTGTTACTGCAATTGACTGTTTTCAAAAAATTCTTTGGAGACGTCACGTAATTCTTCAAACGGACACCAGCCATTCCTTACACTCTTCAACACCATGAACAACAAAGGGCTTAGCGAGATAACTTATGAAGTAGGGAGTGTTTAGAGTGCCTGTAATGAGAGTGTGGCCATAAGGTGGTATCGTTATCTATTGGTGCCGCCATGTTTTTTCCAAAGTCAGAAGTCAATGGTCAGATTGACATGGTTATGGCCCAACTACGCCCTGGGAATACACCTAGATCTTTTTTTCCTCAATATGAATTTAGGCACAAGAGTACTCTAAGAGCAATTTGGAATTCCGTCGACTGTCAGTACCCAGTACGTCAACTCGATGATGGATAAACGTCATCTAAAAGTGGCGGGATATTCAAAAAATACCTGTAATTAAAAGGGTTGTTGTGGGAATTTGTGAATTCTTCAACAATTCTCAGTTGCTCATAATGTATCTTGAACTAAAGCGTTTACTTATTAGTAGGAAGGAAGAATTATAGTTCATCGTTTGTCTGAAAAAAAATCATTTGAAGGCTTTCGCCCATAAGAACAATGTTAATCTTGGAAAAAACATGGCGGACAAGTCCTTATCTCGTTACAGGCACTCTAGGAGTATTCATTTAAAAACGCCATCTAGTTGTGTGTGATGAAAGAAAGAAGAAAAGGTGAGAGAAGAAAAGTCCATTTACCCTGATAATGTCATCCTTTCTAGTCAAAAATTCATAACCTTCTAGATGATCTTTCATAATGAACACGGGGTACTCCTACTCTGTGGACCAAGGAATTATCGACATTAGTAAGATAGCATTAAGTTCCAATAAGAGCGGATTACACAATAGCAGTTTAATCCCAAGATGAACTAAACCTACGACATGGTTGAGGTTCAGCTTCACTTTTAACATTTTGCTAATTTTGTATGGTTTTGACTCGGTTTGGACTTTGCTTATCTTCTTTTACTTTTTCACTTGTCTAAAACAACGGCAACACCCCATTTTAGGGATGGTAAAATATGTTAACTTTTCTTCAAAATTTGATAAAATTGATTGATCAATTTTGATTGGTTTTAGAAGAGTTCTGGTTAATAGGTCTTTATATTGTAGTTTTTCCTGTAAATCATCTAAATTCAATTCACAAGAAGAATGTCCCAATTGCACTAGTTAAAAAGTACAAGCAAAAAAAAATTGGAAAAAAAAATATAAAAGCGTGTGTTTTGAAGATAAAGGCGAATGATATGCAACTTAATCCATCAAAAGTCTCTAATGAACTCTCTAATCAATGCTTTAATCTCTAATCAATTAGCCGCTCATCACTGGCAAATCGTAAACCGTAAGAAATTAGATTCGGTTAATTCGGACATTTTGAAGTTTCTAAAGTTTATACCACGTTTGAAGATATTCGAAAAAAAAACAAATTTACGAAACCTATTTGAAAAAAACATAAATTACACATTTTCGTGGGCACTTTTTCTGATCTACATTACAGTGTTGTTTACTTTTTAATCCGACGTTTCGACTTTTCTTGGGCATCGCCAAGGTTAGTTTTTTCTTAATATGACTGTTACAGTTAAACATCAAAAGTTGAAAGTCCTTTTAATAACAAAACGTGAGTGCTGATCATTAGAATTTCAAATCTCTCAAATTGTAAAAGATGCGATCTAGATTAGATATTGAGATAAATTTGTAATAAAAAATCCGATTTTTTCGGAATTATTCGAATAAAATAGAAATTTTTAATAATATATATATATATATATATATATATATATATATATATATATATATATATATATATTATATTTTTTTATAATTATAAACTTATTTCCATAAGTTTTGAAAAATGATTTTTGTTTTCTTATTGGCAATTTTTTTCTACAGATCAGATATTTAATAAAACGTATCGCATTTTACTAACCATTATCAACTATTTCTGTACTTTTTTATATCTTTGCTAGTCGAGTACAGTTTATGTTTTCCCTGTAAACAAAAATGAAAAAATAAACTTTTTCTTTTACGAAAATTGTCGTTTTTATCATAACTTTGAATAAAAGAACTGTCCAAACCATCTGGAAGATAAAAGGGAACGAAAGCGGAAGTTATTCGATTAAAAGTCTCTATACTGCTCCCTTCAAAATTTACATTTATTTTACTTAAGTTTCGATCTCAAATTCACAAAGAGCATTATTGAAACTAATTAGTACATTACAGTTTTCTTTAGGAGTTAACCATGAGCAAAACTCACCACTTTAATTCCCTCGTGAGAATAGGTGAGGGATTTTTAAACATTCCTTAACTAGAATTGTTTTTTTTTTTTTAAGTTGGCTAAAAGAAACTGTCAAAGCGTGGATATGGAAGGTAAGGGCGAATGAGACAAAACCTTATTGCTCCTTAGCCGGTAAAAAGTTTCTACTGTTCGGTTTAATCCTTTTGAAAATTATAATTATTTGTATAAATGTAACTCTTTGTTTATTCCCCGTGGAAAAAGGTGAAAGGTTTTTAAATACAAAAAAAATACGTTTTTTTATTATACATTTCGATCAAAGAAACTGTCAAAGTTTGAGTATGGAAGTTAAAAGACAAAAGATTTAACAAAACATATTTGCAAATTAACCAATCAAAAGTCTCAAGTGTTCAGTGGCGGATCAAGAGGGGAGGGGGGGGGGCGATTGAGTAACTGACAAACGCACAACTGAAAAGACTCATTTTGACGACTTTTGAAATCGACTTCCGAAGGGGTCTATCTCCTGAAATATTTCACCTACGGAACTTCCGATGATGGCAGGTAAGAGACGACATCAAGAAGAAGAAAAGACAGTTGGATTCACTACGATCCGTTGAGGCGTTCTCAAGTTACAGGCGACCAAAGTTGAGAATTGCGAAAAAAAGTCTTAATCCCCCCCCCCCCTTTTCAACATTTTCAAAAAACTTTCGGAATTTTTTTTTGCTGTTGTTGATCGGAAAGGCACGTTTGCAATCATCTAAGAACGTTACAAATTCAATTCGAATGAATTTAACCTCTAAAGAGGTTTTTTAAAAATGGTCAAAAAACGCGATTCTAAAAGTGGTTAAAATCGACCCCCGAAGGTATCTATCTCCGAAACTATTTCACCTACGGAACTTCCGATGGCGAGAGATGAAAAAAGAAATCAAGAAGAGAAAAATACAGTTGAATTCACTCCGATCGTTCGAGTCGTTCCCAAGTTACAGGCGATCAAAGTTGAGAATCCAGAAAAAAGTCCTAATACCCCCACTTTAGGAAATTTTAGAAAACATTTCGTAAAATTTTTTTTTTGCTGTTTTCGATCGGAAAAACAGGCTTACAATCCCCTAAGAACATAACAAACTCAATTCGAATGGAAAAAAAATAAAAATTGTCAAAAAACGCAATTATAAACTTGCTTAAAAATCGACCATTGAAGGGGTCTATATCCGAAAATATTGCATCTGCGGAACTTCCGAAGGTGGGAGGTGAAAAAAGGCATCAAGAGGAGGAGAATACAGGTGGATTCATTCCGATCGGTCGAGGTATTCCCAAATTACAGGCGGTCAAAATTGCGATTTGAGAAAAAAGTCGTAATACCCCCCCCCCACACTTTGAACATTTTGGAAAAAATTTCGGAAATTTTTTTTTGTTGGTTTTGGTCGGAAAGGCATGTTTGCAACCCCTAAGAACGTAACAAAGTCAATTCGAATTAATTTAAACTTTAAAGAGGTTTTTTTTAAAAATGGTCAAAAAACGGGATTCCAAAGTACTTAAAAATCGTCCTCCGAAAGGGTCCTTCTCCGAAAATATTGCATATACGGAACTTTCGATGTGGGAGGTAAAAGAAGACATTAATAAGAGAAAAATACAGTTGAATTCACTACGATCCGTCGAGGCGTTCTCAAGTCACAGGCAGCCAAAGTTGAGAATTGAGAAAATAAGTCGTAATACCACTTTGAACATTTTCGAAAAAATTTCGGAAAAATTTGTTTACTGTTTTTGATGGGAAAGGTACGCTTGAAATCCCCTAAGAACGTATCAAACTCAATTCGAATAAATTTAACCTCTAAAGAGGTTTTTTTAAACATAGTCAAAAAACGCGATTCTAAAATTGCTTGAAAATCGACCTCCGAAGGGGTCTATCTCCGAAAACGTTGCACCTACGGGCTTCCGATGGTGGGAGGTGAAAGAAGACATTAAGAGGATGAAAATGCAGTTAGATTCACTCCGATCCGTCGAGGCGTTTTCAAGTTACAGGCGGCCAAAGTTGAGAATTGAGAAAACAGTCGTAATAAGCCCCTCCCCCCTTTATGTCATTTTCGAAATAAAATTATGAAAAATTTTTTTGGCCGTTTTTGATTGGAGTGGCACCCTTGCAATCCCCTAAGAACGTAACAAATGAAATTAACAATAAGTAACAAATGAAAACTGAATTCGAATGAATTTAACCTTTAAAGAGGTTTTTTTAAAAATGGTCAAAAAGCGCGATTCTAAAAGTGCTTGAAAATCAACCTCCGAAAGGGTTTTACTCCGAAAATGTTGCACCTACGGAACTTCCGATGATGGGAGGTGAAAGAGGACATCAAGAATAGGAAAAAACAGTTGGATTCACTACGATCGGTCGAGGCGTTCTCAAGTTACAGGCGGCTAATTAAGTTGTTATTGACTTTTTGAGTTCAAATGGTTAGAAGGTGACAGCGGAAATTAACCCTTGCCTAGACAATTTTGGAACTAAAAATACTTTTTTCTCCCAATTCCCCAACCCGCCCCCCCCCCTCCCCCTCAAGGCTAGATTCGCCACTGCAACTGTTCCCTTTAATCCTTCATAAAATTTTATTTTTCTAAATCCTATTTTCAAACTCGCAAAAGACTATAGTTAGGATTAATTAAGGGCTATATTTAAGTTTCCCTTCCCACTTCACTAAAATAATAAATAAATAAATAAATATCTCCAGTATAACTACAACGAAACTAATTCAAACCTTCATCCCAGTTTCCCATGATTTTCAACTTACGGTTAGTTAGCAGTTAGCACTTAATAGTAAGCAGACACCATACTATTAAGTATTCGATTAACTCTCTTACTAAATGATGTTGTAGATATTGACCCAGATGTAAATTTGTACTGTCTAGAACCAACTTCTAATTTTTCTTAATAGGTTGAGGGATCGGTGGATGAAAATGAAAGTTTTCTTTCCAAAATTTGTCGACGTTTCCCAACGGTTTTATTGCATCCTCAGGACCATTTGGAGTAGACCTCCACGTCACTTAAAAGGTCTCTCAGTAAGATTTCAATAAGACAAATAATCAACTTCGCGACCTCGAAATTGCACACCACTGTGTACATTTGCACATATTGGAAAAATAAATGGAAAAAACACCCCGCAATATTTAGTTGTTTGACGCCGGCCCGAATGGTAACCGAATTCTCCAATTCTCCATTGAGGTGTTGAAGAGGATCGGTACGTGGTCGCGGCAACGTTGTCTTCCGACGTCTGGATGTCTTAGGCGACGTCGGCTCGACGTCGAAACGTTACTTGGGAATGGTTGTACAGCTCTGTCTGTTCTGCTCAGATTTATACTTATTAGCTCAGGTTATTTCAGATTAGTTATGGACAATCAATGAACATCTAAATTGAATATCATTGTTTGATTATGTAAGATCAACTTTTATATTTTCTACACAAAAAAATTGACTAGGATCATAGGGGATATAGAGCTACAAGATGTGGGCATCAACTGAAAGGAGCTTGACCTTATAGTACAAAGGGTGTTGATGGTAAATTAACAAGATTATTGGAAAATATATGAATTAGGAACTGGAGCTTAGATTTTCCTAAAAACCCCATTCTTTCAGTGACCATCTAAACAAGCATGTTTGAGTTGATTTTGGGAGAGTTACTTCAAATGCATGGCTCTAAGAAGAATCAGCAATTTTTGAAACCTTTAAGTGTGACCCGATTATTATAAGCATTATTGCTTATAAGTATTATAATAAATATGTTGTGTTTTAAATTATAACAAATTATATCATTATCATTGCCACTTCAATAAATAAACGCTTAACCTAGGACTGATGAATCCACCGTGAAACACTATTACATAATATTACAATTATCTCAAAGAAAACTCAACCATAGAAAACCTTAATTAAACTAGTCTGGAAATAATTAATAGAATTACTCATAACAGTGGTATTATCTAACAACACAAACAATCTATAACCCTCTTTACCCCCTTCCAAGGAGAACTAATCTAATCTGTACCAAGCTCGCAAAAGACTCATGTTATCGACTATTTTCTATACTATTACGTCACTTTGGTGACCCTTAACAAGGTCTTTGCGGTGCCCGAAGCTTTTGCGGCTGTGGCGGAGCGAGAAGAATTAAATCGTGGTCTCTGTGACCATAAATATATTGCAAAGCACTTTCTTTCGGTTTTCGTGTTATAGCCGCTTTGTATGCAGGTTTTCCTTTGAAACTAGAGCAATGGTTACGTAGTTGAGATCTACCGTACTAGCCGACTATAGGGTAATGCAGATACAAGAGAATTAGCACTTAGCAATTAATTCACACATTCAGTCATAAACATTGTCACAATGGTCATTCAGTTTCAACAAATTTCAAAACCGACCATGTACTATTATTATTATTTAGCCAAACAAAAATCCCACAGATCAAGCATTCACTTGTCTGTTTTCTATGTGGCGTCATTAAAGGTAATTGCAAGTATCTATTATTATTATAGCCTATATGCATATCATAAATATTAAATTTGGTGCCTGGTGTAACCAGGCGGACTTATAATTGTTGTACTGAAACAAGAAGTAAGTACCTCTAGGTGAAGCCGAACAGGTTTTATACGAACAATTTCCCATAAGTGCCGATTGGCTCATTAAGCCAGTTTCACAGAACATACTAGTTTTCAGCAAAACAAATTTCAAAGTTAATAATACTTGCGATTAAATTATCGATGTTTTGCTGGTAAATTTCATGAGCGAACGGGCAAATATGCACTTCCTTCATTGCACAATCAGCACTTAATCACCCAAAACTATCTCGGCTTGGACGTGTCGAGATTATTACCACCAAAGAAAAGAGAGCAAAAAAGGTTGAAAGTTAAGGTCTTTGCATCTTACGTTAACAGGAAACGAGGCTGAGTTACACGGGTATATTTGGACAGAAGAAAGAAGAGTTGAGAGGTAAGGGTGATCCAACAAACATTTTTTGTGAAATTAACGCAAGTAACCACGAATCTAGAAACCAGAAAAAAAAAGTATATTGCCAAAATAACCATCACATGAAAGTACCGTGGATACCAGGTGGTAATCACCAAAATGAAAAAAGAATATGTGGTGGTGGAACTGGTTTCTCCACGTTTCTGTAAATTATAGAATCATCGTACTGCCACGATTTAATCTCGATTGTGATGAAGATGCCTGGGCTGATCACTGTCGAGCTCCACTTTCTTAGCATGACTACTGTCTTCACTTTAAATATTTTCTTCAGGATATTAGAACGTGGCGGAAACCAATATTATCACACGGAGAAGCTCCTTAGTCGACGTGGCCACATAAAGGTGCGTTCTCATTACAGCTTCTTGCTTCCTGCGTCTGACGTCATTAATTTTCTATTGGTTAGAATTGACAGAAGCAAAATTTAAAAATAACAAGAACCAATTATCGGAAACGGAGCGTTCTCATTGCAGCTTCAAAACGTAGCTATTTCTGCCCGTCACCTGTCAATTCTAGGTATAAGTGTCACCTTCGTGTCGTATTTCAGTCATTTGCAATTTGCGTTATTTATAAACGTAATTTGATGTTATTATTACAAAAATTATAAAAAAAATAATTGTTTTTGAATTTGCGCTAAAGTGGAGTTCACTTTCGTAGTATCCAGAAAACTTACTAGTTTTGGTCTCCTACATTTAAGTATTTAGCACGTATAGTAAAAGTATAAAAAAAAATAATAGGAGTGGTCAAGGTACCAAAAGCTCAAAATTAAAAGATGTTTTGGTAT
This sequence comes from Taphrorychus bicolor, assembly GCA_951812265.1. Classification (NCBI taxonomy): domain Eukaryota; kingdom Metazoa; phylum Arthropoda; class Insecta; order Coleoptera; family Curculionidae; genus Taphrorychus; species Taphrorychus bicolor. Next base: position 24,625,241 of record OX638299.1, on the reverse strand, counting down.
TGGATGTTTATTGCTTATAAAGGTAAAATAACTAACTAAACAAACCTGTTCTAGATCCATTTTGCACACTCTTTCTGAAGTTTCTAATATTTTAAACGATTACAAAACAAAGGTGTCTTGCAAACCGTTTGTTTTTCTGTGTCAAACGTGCAAAACAGAAGCAAGAAGTTGAAATTTTTTAACTTCTGGCGGGCTGTCATTTTGAAATATGGCTTCTACCAATAGGAAATTAATGACGTCAGACGCAGGAAGCAAGAAGCTGTAATGAGAACTCACCTTAAGTCGTTGTAACTATAATGCTGCTTGGGTGACCTTCAAAAGTTTGTGTGTTGCAGGAACTTAAACTTGGCAGAGGGAAGTGTAGATACAAAAAGTGAAGATCTTAGCTTATTTCTAGTCTAAGGGTGACTTTTACAACTATCAGTAAAACTTCAGATTGAAGATAAAACACCCGTAATGAGGTAGATTACATTGTTGGTGACAATGCAGTGTATGTCATTACTGGTGTTTTATCTTCAAACTGAAGTTTTACTGATAGTTGTAAAAGTCATCCTAAGAGGAGCTAAAAAATCTGACAAATCCAAGATATTGTTGATGCCAAAACTCTGTTGCCAAAATGTCCAAAATTCTTTGTTCGATCCATCACGTTCTACATTACAATCTTTCGGTGGTACCCTATCTTCATCAACACAAAGATCCTATCATCGACGTACCCTGATGTAATACTTTCTTATGTCGATGGTGTCGGTGATTGGCTTAGACCCAAAGAGAAAGCAAAATACCGTTTCTTAGATCGAACTTCGAGTTTCTTAAGACAAAAGAATTACGGTGAGATAGGAGTCTTTCGATCTTCCTAAGGCTTTAGGTAGTTTGGACTTAGTTCTATTCTAAGAGAAGTTGATAAGATCCGAGATATTGTTGATGCCAATAATCTGTTGCCAAAATGTCCAAAATTCTTTGTTCGATCCATCACGTTCTGCATTATAATCTTTGGGTGGTACTCTTTCTTCATCAACACAAAGATCCTATCATCGACGTACCCTGACGTAATACTTTCTTATGTCGATGGTGTCGCTGATTGGTTTGGGTTGTAACCCATGTAGTCAGAGTTTTAAGGTTAGTCCTCACATTTTATATCCCAAATATTTTAATAATAAGACAGCAGCTGTAAAAGATTATCACACCCTTTAAGCGAAAATATGTTTGCATAGATTTGACAGCATTGCCCATTACAATAATCGTTCGACAAGGACGGACAACTCATGCAGTAGATTCTGCAGCGTTGCCAAAACGAATCACTTTGAAGCAACGAAATCTGACCAAAATAGCTAGCAAATCAATTCATTCACAGCTCGTTTAACTTGGAAGCATTTTTGGTATTATTAAGGATAGTTGGTAACTTACAACGTTGAGCTCTTAGTTCGAACTTCGAGTTTCTTAGGACAAAAGAATTACGTTGAGACAAAAGTCTTTCGATCTTCATGAGGGTTTGAGTAGATTGGGCTTATTTCTATTCTAAGAGAAGCTAAAAATCTGATCAGATCCGAGATATTGTTGATGCCAACACTCTGTTGCCAGACTTTCCAAAATTCTGTTTTCGACCCATCACTTTGTGTGGTAGCCTTTCTTCATCAACACAAAGATCTTATCAACGACGTACCCTGCCCAGTCAACAGTCTAACGTTGCTTCAACGTAGAATCATCGTTTGGTCCGTTGATTTATAGTTGTCACGTTGATTTTAACGTGTTGATTTCAGGTTGATATAAGCGATAGTGCACAGTCATGATTTTCGACGTTAAATCAACGTTGTTAAAACGTGTTTTGGATGTGTTTTGATATTGGTTGAATTTATCGTGTTGATTAAACATTGCAAATAGGTGACAGTAATTAAACCGTCAAGAATGCGCGGTTGCGAAATGTCTTTTAAAACTTATCATTATTTGTTCGGTTGTGCTCAAAGAGAAAGAACAAATATCGTTTCTTTTTTCGAACTTCGAGTTTCTTAGGACAAAAGAATTACGTTGAGACAAAAGTCTTCCCATCTTCATGAGGGTTTGGGTAGATTGGGATTATTTCTATTCTAAGAGAAGCTAAAAAGTCTGATCAGATCCGAGATATTGTTGATGCCAACACTCTGTTGCCAGAGTGTCCAAAATTCTGTTTTCGACCCATCACTTTCTACATTACAATCTTTGTGTGGTACCTTTTCTTGATCAAAACAAAGATCCTATCAACGACATACCCTGCCCAGTAAACAGTCGAACGTTGTTTCAACGTAGAATCATCCTTTGGTCCGTTGATTTATAGTTGTCCCGTTGATTTTAACGTGTTGACTTCAGGTTGATATAAGCGATAGTGCACAATCATGATTTTCGACGTTAAATCAACCTTGTTAAAATGTGTTTTGGATGTGTTTTAATATTGGTTGAATTTATCCTGTTGATTAAACATTGCAAATAAGTGATAGGAATTAAACCGTCACGAATGCGCGGTTGCGAAATGTCTTTTAAAACTTATCATTATTTGTTGGGTTGGGCCCAAAAGAGAAAGAACAAATATCGTTTCATAGTTCGAACTTCGAGTTTCTTAGGACAAAAGAATTACGTTGAGACAAAAGTCTTGCGATCTTCATGAGGGTTTGAGTAGATTGGGCTTATTTCTATTCTAAGAAAAGCTTAAAAGTCTGATCAGATCCGAGATATTGTTGATGCCAACACTCTGTTGCCAGACTGTCCAAAATTCTGTTTTCGACCCATCACTTTCTACATTACAATCTTTGCGTGGTACCCTTTCTTCATCTACACAAAGATCCTATCAAGAACGTACCCTGCCCAGTAAACAGTCGAACGTTGTTTCAACGTAGAATCATCGTTTGGTCCGTTGATTTATAGTTATCACGTTGATTTTAATGTGTTGATTTCAGGTTGATATAAGCGATAGTGCATAATCGTAATTTTCGACGTTAAATCAACGTTGTTAAAACGTGTTTTGGATGTATTTTGATATTGGTTGTTTCGAAGTGTCTTTTAAAACTTATCATTATTTGTTCGGTTGTGCCCAAAGAGAAAGAACAAATATCGTTTCTTACTTCGAACTTCGAGTTTCTTAGGACTTAGATCTTCATGAAGGTTACCTTTCTTCATCAACGCAAAGATCCTATCAACGACGTACTCTGCCCAGTAAACAGTCGAACGTTGTTTCAACGTAGAATCATCGTTTGGTCCGTTGATTTATAGTTGTCACGTTGATTTGAAAGTGTTGATTTCAGGTTGATATAAGCGATAGTGCGCAATCATGATTTTCGACGTTAAGTCAACGTTGTTAAAACGTGTTTTGGATGTGTTTTGATATTGGTTGAATTTATCCTCTTGATTAAACATTGCAAATAGGTGACAATAATTAAACCGTCACGAATGCGCGGTTGCGAAATGTCTTTTAAAACTTATCATTATTTGTTCGGTTGTGCCCAAAGAGAAAGAACAAATATCGTTTATTAGTTCGAACTTCGAGTTTCTTAGGACAAAAGAATTACGTTGAGACAAAAGTCTTTCGATCTTCATGAGGTTTTGGGTAAATTGGGCTTATTTCTATTCTAAGAGAAGCTAAAAAGTCTGATCAGATCCGAGATATTGTTGATGCCAACACTCTATTGCCAGAGTGTTCAAAATTCTGTTATTCGACCCAACACTTTCTACATTACAATCTTTGTGTGGTACCCTTTCTTCATCAACACAAAGATCCTATCAACGACGTACTCTGCCCAGTAAACAGTCGAACGTTGTTTCAACGTAGAATCATCGTTTGGTCCGTTGATTTATAGTGGTCACGTTGATTTTAACGTGTTGATTTCAGGTTGATATAAGCGATAGTGCACAATCATGATTTTCGACGTTACATCAAAGTTGTTGAAACGTGTTTTGGATGTGTTTTGATATTGGTTGAATGTATCCTGTTGATTAAACATTGCAAATAAATGACAGTAATTAAGCCGTCACGAATGCGCGGTTGCGAAATGTCTTTTAAAACTTATCATTATTTGTTGGGTTGGGCCCAAAGAGAAAGAACAAATATCGTTTCCTAGTTCGAACTTCGAGTTTCTTAGGACAAAAGAATTACGATGACACAGGAAGGAGACAAAAACCTTTCGATCTTTCTGAGGTATTGGATTTTGTCGGACGGTGAATACGGTGGTGGTAGATTATGCTCAGAGAGTGTGACGTTCTGGGACACTGGCCGGTATCTTTAAACTCTATGAGGGTAAGTGGTTACCAATTTGTTGCACAAAAGCTTTGCACAAAAGCTGTACTGCTGAAGGGTAGACCCCGAAACTAGTATGCAGATGGGTTGATCGACAAATTGGTGACCACCTACACTCTTTTCACTTCGTTCTGGTTCCGATAACCAGCGAGGTACAGAGCAATATGGGCTGCTTCTCAAACTGAGAGCCATCTGCCATGCAGTATTGGATATAAAATACTCTAGTGGATGTCGCCTGCTCCTGCTCTGTACAACATCTCACCTTTAAACTCTATATTGAGACTGTTGAGGGCTGATATGAATTTGTCGATGAGTGTGATGTGAGTGTTCAAAATTTGAAGGGTTTATATCTTATAGGTTACAGGACACAACAGCCTTAGAGCCAGCAGGAAGGACACACTACTTTTCTGTAGTCCGTACTGGTGGATGACCTGCTAGCTGTGGTTGGAGTGTGGGATGTTCACAGGATGTTCAGGCGTATGCTTCTTGTGACCCAGTAATAGGGGATGTGTAATGACAATACTCCAGGAAATCATCTGTGAATAGTGTCGTGTCGACCCGAAAAATGTCTATGAAACCGAACAAAAGCGTGGTAGTTCTTTTTGTTCGGTAGTCCTTCCTTTTTTGCTAACTAAAACCATCCCATTTACAGAGGAAGTGTTAGACACTAGCTAAGACACCAAACTGCAGTTTACGCATAGAAAGAATTATCAACAGGGCTAAATTGTCTTTGTGGGCATGCAAAAGATATTGCTGAAAAAACTGAGGATGGAAACCCAAATTGCTGCAATGTCTGTATGTGACCGTCATGAGACAGTTGATCACGTGTGAAGCCATTTTCTGGTATTCCAAGAGCAAAGAAAGTAGTTTAAAATACAAAATGAGTAACTTGCAGCGTCAAACCTGCCTGACAATCAATGGAACATTTGGCACTCCAACAACGGCCATAGAAAGGCTTCTTAGACTGATCCCGCTCCACATCCTGGTGGAGAGAAAGACTGGTCCATATACAGAATGGGGGGGGGGGGTTACGTTTGAACTCAACCCACCACAGGCTGAATAACTGGCCAACGGCTGAGTATGCCTTCGGACATGATGTCCCATGCCACCAACACTTATTCAACCTGCAAGTAACCTTCCCTACAAGGGGAACAGCCCGAATAAATAAAGACTACTATGCGTGCAACACTGCTGGTAGGCGGGGAGCTCAAAATTTGTTAAGTTACTGGGGCATATTGGGGTGGGCAGAGATACAGACTCCAGGAGAGTCTGGAAAAGTACGCAACAATATTTCATGTGGAGCTCAATGCCACAAGGACCTTGAAGCCAATGAAATCGCCGATATTCTTGCAGGGAAAGCGGGGAATGGAGCCTTGGACATAACAAGCGGGGTATCAAGAAGGGCAATAATCCAGATGGCAAAAGAACTAACCGACTGTTACTGGACAGAGTGTCCGCTCAAAGGATACAGGGGAAAATAACTATCAAATCCCGACAGGCAACGGCTTAAATCCGTCGTTGGCTTATTTACTGTGCACTGTAGATTAAGATACCACATGTACAGGATAACCCTGGCAGACTGCCCATGGAGTATGACGAGATTGTAGAGCACATCTTAAGTGAATGTTCTGCAGCTGAAAGACATAGACATCAGAAATTGGGAAGAATAGATCTGATTGCCGCAGATCCACAGAATCTCACTCAGAAAGATAATGAACTTTTTAAAAGAGCTGATAAGAAAGTCATCTGATGAAAAGTCATCTGTATAAACTTTAACCAATATTGAGACACAATGAATCTTGTAGGTCGCGGTGCATGGGCCCCTTCCTGCAACCACCGCTTTGAATATTTAAGATGCCACGTTTGCAGATACCCCATTCAATCACACTAAATCTTAGGTCCAAACGCTACTGGCATTCCTTTTGATGTCTCTTAACAAGAGGTTCGTTTATGTATGATGCAACTATGGCATTCCGCTTTGATATTGTAAGTATATGCCCGAGAGTTGCAAGCAATATCTCAATAATGCTTTGTTATAGAGTACTGCCATGAGAGTCATAAGAAACTGAAAATATTTTGAGGTGCAGATTTTGCAGGTGTGCATTGGTAACAAATCCAGAGCCTCAGAAGGAGCCATCACTTGTAGCACCAAACGACAGTACCCCGTGAAACTAGCTACAACACAGGCTGAATATGTAGCTGCATGAGAGGCTACAAAGGAAGCCAAACCACCCAGTCATATATATATAAATTTAACAAGAGAAGTATATGAAAAGTGGAAATAATAATGAAGGTAGGCGCCAAAGCTCGTCATTTTGAGATTGATCCACAGGATGGTGTTATTGTTGCTGTATTTATATCTAAGTCTATGCAATACGATATTTAATTAACTTTTTGCTAATTATTTCAAAATATATATTTCGGCACTTATTAGCGATATGTACACGATATACGCGATCAGATTATTCAATTATCAAAAAAATACTTCAAACAGGCACCTATAACCTGATGTAAAGGCTAGTATGTGACATTTCTTGGAAGTTTTAGGTACCTTGGTACTCACATTCAAATAGATACGCACCAAGTAAAGATATTTTTATAATATCGTGCGAAAAAGTTCACTTTTTTCAATAATTTTTTACTCCTTTTTGCACTAGTGCAAAAAAGTGTTTTTATCTTTCTTTATGATATATTTGTGTGAAATAAAATCGATTGATTATATAAATTGATTTGATCATGGAAAATTACATCTTTTGATTTGGATGAAAAATAAGCCAAAACGATAGTTTTATTAATCTTTTTGATTGCCTTTCTTTGACACCATGCTTTAAACTTTCATAGGTTGCCTCATACATCCTTTTGACTTCATTGGGATCAATTTAGTAAGCTCCTAACTCCTAACTTCTATTGGCACATCTTGTTCTGCTGAAATCACGCAAACATTAAATTGTTGTCACTCAAAATATGATTTGACATTTTTTATTAGCAAGCTGCAGGTACAAAATTGCAGGTCTAATACTCGCAGGTAGGAGCAATTCCTGTCTGTACAGGCTTTTCATATTTTAAAATTAACAACAGTTGTGCTTTTGTCAACAAACAAGTCGATTTTATAAAAAAATTGTGTGCAACACATGCAAAAAGTCGTTTTTTTGCACTTACGACCTTCGGTCTCGTTTAAAAATTTTCACGTTGCGTGCAAAAAAAAGATGTACTTTTTGCACCTGTTGCATAAATAACCATTTTAATTCTTTCCTTGTGTAAACAGAAAGACAGGACTTAAAATTCAATTTCAAATTTTCTTCAAACTGTAATACTTAATCCTCGTCAATCCGAGTTACGCCTGGCTCTAATTGTAGAGAGACGTTGGTAAGCCTACAACTTATTGTTAGCCTTTGCGGCGGGAAGTGATATCCTATTGGTTAGAGAAACGGTCTCCCTGGCAACCATGCGGTCAAACCGCGTCAAGGTTTATTAAACTACTGTACTTCCAGGCTTCTTCTATAGAATGCATGACCACCTTAAGCTAACGAGGAAGATTAATTGGTGATATTTGTGGCTACTCTGAACAAGATTGGTATGATAAAAAAACTGAAATTCCAGATCAATGGCTGAGAAATATCAATAAAAGTTAAAAAAAAAGTATAATAAAGGACAGCAACATTGAATAAAGCTTAAAACCCAACAGATTAATCTCGTGACAATTTAGCAAAAGGTTGATTTTCATCGGAACTTATATGCTTCAAGTCTCGTTGAGAAAGTTCCGTGATGGTTACTCTGACTTAGAGAGAAATAATTATCTCTAAATATAAATTATGTCACTTACCCCGTTGATTACTTCCACGACAGGAGACTAAAAAGTATAAATGAAATTAATTGTTCTGATTGTTAAGCCAGATACCACTTTTACGATAGTTAAACCTGTCGAAAGCCTTGCCAAAAATCTAAAAATTTGAAACGAATTATCATGGCAGCTGCGTTGATAATTAGGAAAACGATGGAATCGGATCATTCTGTTGAGAACAAGACAACCAAGAAATGGCAGCGCAAAAAACAGCATATTAGTAAGTTTAAAAAAATTGATTAGAGATATTTAAATTTAAAGAGAGATTAATCCATGAAGTGCTCCATTTTAAAAGAAATTAAAAAGCAAATTCAGAAATGCATTGATAAAGGATGTGTGTGAATGAAAGAGCTTATTAAATACTGATCATTTTTGTGAACACATATGTCATGTGTCACGTGTCATATGACACAAATACCTCTTCACTTTATGGCAAGGAAGTAGTCATATATTTCCTTACTAGCAATTACGGTTTCACTTTCATCTTAAGCAGAGAGGCAAATGTTTATACGTAAGTACCAAGGATGCCTAATAATATATTTTTTCTACAAACGTGTTAAAAATGACATTTTTGACACCTTAAACCCACGTTAAAAATGACGTTTTAAAGCACTAGTGCTTTAAACGACACTTTACAGTACTAGTGCTTTAAAGTAAAATGTCAAAAATTTAAGAAATTGTCAAAATTTTTACTTTATTTTTACCTGAATGTAGTGAGGATATATAAGGAGCAGTGACAAACTCGATTTTGATTATCGCATATATACATTTGGTATTTTTTTTATTCTAACGCTTATAACCCTTAAACTATTAATTTGACGGGATTTCACTGCGAAGGACGTAGGTACAGAAATGAACGGGCTTTCCAAAAATGTGGTCGATTTGGTGGAATGTGCGAAAAGGGGGGGGGGGCTGCCCAGTAGCGTACCAAAGTCAAATGCGTTTTTTAAAGTACCCAAATTTACTGCGTCTTGACCGTAGTTCCGGGGCTAGCCACGGGTAGATTTTCTCATATGTGCAGATGATAAGTTTTTAAATTTAATTTCGATAAGTTACATAGGAAAGTGTAGAAAAAATCGCAAAGTTTGAACGGTTTTTTTTTTGTTTGTAGTGGTCAACTTCTAGACCTTCTGGACCGCCTTAATTAGACGAATGGCCCAATAGGGATGGTACCGAGAGAAAGGGCATATCTTTGGGCACTTTTAATCCTATCCTGCCAAAGGCGTCAATTTAATACAGAGTGGCGATAAAAATCTGTCCAAAGACAGTTAAGAAAAAGTGTCCAAAAGAGTAAGGTAGTTTTTTGCGATTTCTACGAAAACTATGGAGCGGTCCAACTTCGCTTGTATATGGACAACTAGAAGACGTGGAGAGAAAAAAAACAGTCATTAGTTTTGGTCTAGATCTTATACCGGGCGAGTCACAAAACTTTTTCTGTGCCGCATTTTTTGCCAATTTGGGTGTACTTTTCTCACATTTCACCCTGTAGATTCCACATTTATGCAGTAAAAAAATTTCATACCATCATTAGCAGCAGATATTAAGGTATTAAGGGAACAAGGAATTTACTCTCGGTCGTCAGGTTAGTATTCTGATTTACCTTTGAAGGAAAGCGTTAAGAATACCTTTTCTAACAGTTACTACGGTCATTAAATAATCTTGAAAGGTTTGTTGGATTGACAGAACCTACCACGAACATAACAAATTCAAAAATCACGATCCTAGTTACAGTAAGGATATTAGTTAAAACACCAGTAAGATTCTAATTTTAATTATTGTCAAGTTAGCAGAGGCCACTTTTGGAGTTAAGCAAGAAGAACTGTGGTAACAGAACGGAAACCAGGAAAGACACGACACATATTCTGAAAGTTTAAAGACAAGTGGAACTAACTTTCTGGGGTTTCGGACTGTTGGGTGGTACTACACCCAAGTGACAAAGCGCTTGGATATAAATAAAGTTGAGTGTAGCTTATGGGTGTAGCTAAGATTCCTTTAAGAACAAATGGACATAAAAACAAATCAACGGACAGAAGAACAAATGGACACAAAAAGTAAGGTACCCAAAACAAGCTTAGTACTTTGTAAAATTAATACCGAAGACGTGTAGCCTATTGAGCTCTATTCCCGACAAAAACGAGCCATGGTGTAAAATGGACACTTCTGGACAAACTCTGGACTGCAGCAAAAAGTGTAGAAAACCAATTATAGCCAAAAAATTCAAGTTGTCAAAATTTCCTAGTATACTTTGATGGTTAAAACCAATGCTAGTCAATCTTTGACTTACGTGGCAAGCGAGGCAAGGACTGACAAAGTATTAAAGTGTGCGTAAGTAGCGCATTTTTTACCAATTTAGGTGTACTGTTCTCACATTTCACCCTGTAGATTCCCCATTTATGCAGTAAAAAATCTGAAATAATTCAGAGAGGTCATTGGTCAGGCCAAAGACCAAGGTCCTAGCTTTGAATTTGAAATTTTGACAAATTGTTAAACTTTAAATTTGAAATTGCCACTTTGAGGCCTATTTCGGAGGCCAATCGACTGGATTTTTATCTCAGGGGATACCTTGGCAATAAAACAACAGTATCTCAACTAAGTGTGAGTCGTCTCAAATACTGCTCAAAACGTTTATTACCATTTTGCTTCATTTAATAACGGTCTCATAGGAACTCAAAAACTGTTAAAGTTATGTGAAAATTACCTAATGTTTTTATTTGATCGAAAATAATGTCAATTAAATTAAAAACCTTGAATGATAAATTAGCCAGGTATTTTGTGGTGGTGAATGTGTCGTGAGTGCCCTATTCATTGGTGTCAATAGCATCTTTATACCATGTTTAGTTTTCGAATTGTATAGATATAAGTATTAAAATGTCGATAAAAAGTGGAAAAATTACGTTTTAGGCGTCATTTTGAAGGGGAAGGAAATTACTGAAAATTCCAAAATTGCAAATTTTTTACATATTTTTGTCTCCTCTTTCGTTTGAGACTATTTTTGATAAAATCTATCACAATTAATTTCGGTCGAAAATTTTGACTCTTTGAATTTTTGAAGTTTTTACATTTTTTCTGTTTATCTTGGAAACTGTAAGGTTTTTCGATATAAAAGTTAATATGATGTATAAGGAGGTTATTGAGGACTATCAGATGCATGTATCGCAAAGAATCTGCCTTTCACGGTTTTCGAGAAAATGAAAAAAAAATCTGCAAAATTTCTACTTTATTTTTAGGCCACCCGTGCTCAGTTAGTGTTCTAGCTAGACATTCGAAGGTGGGCTCTACGTGTAGCTCTATTCTTCTTCTTCCTTAGATCTTCTTATGGATTTTCGGATAAATCATCATGGAAACGAGATACCAGGTGTTGAAAGCCGTAATGGACGATTTTTATCTGAAAATTTAGATTTTTGAGAAGAAATATCGACTTTTCCCATATAAATCAACGGTAATCGATTTTATTCGTAGATTCTAGTAGTTTTATGATAAATGGGGCATAGATTTACGTTTTAGATAGTATAGAGTGTCCCAAAAAAATTTTGTAATATGGAAATTTTTATGTTAGCATGTAAATCCATATCAATAAATTTACTGCGTAAATTCGAGTAGTTTTATGATGTATTTATCATACAAAGAATAGAGAAAGTTAAATGTTGCAGCATTATTTGGGACACCGTAAATTATTTAAAACATAAATAAACGCTCAATAGGGCTTTGTTTACCAATATATTTTTTTGTAAGTTTTATTCTCTTGTTATAAACAATGTTACATTTTTAGGAACAATCAAAGCTAGAAAACTGAAATTTCAATTGTAGATTCTTTTCATAATCACAAACAATTTGTCATAAATGGGAACCTTGGTATGGGTATTCGTGGTACTATTTTAAATATTTTTATGAATTCAAGCACGTTTTTTGCCATTTTTCAAAAGCTGTTAGGTTCTTTGTTCATAATTTTCAAACGCAAAAACGCAAAAAAAACCTACCAGAACCTGTAGTGCAGAAGCTCCAAAATGACGAACAATGATCAGCTGCTGTTGTTGTTTTCGCTGCAAGGAGTTTTCGGACAAGCGAATTCTCAGTGTCCAAAGAATCTTCGATGTAGCCCTCAGCAAAGGTAAACGATTTCCATCCTCCATGGCGCTTAACTGTGGTCAAATTTGCTCCAGCATCGGCAAGCGAGCTCGCAGAAGAACGGCGAGAACAATGTCCTGTATAGAGGGATCAATTTGGAAGTTTCAGGTATTTTGCTACACCAGCAGGTATATTTCCTATCGTATTAATGCCTACAGGATTTCTCGTACACTTATCTCCGACATTTGCTGGACGAAGAGCCATGTATCTCCGATAAAAATCCAAATGCACCTTTTCAACGACGGTGAAACATTAGTTTTGCTATCTGATATTTTAACCATTAGTGCACCCAAATCTTCAATGGTATCAAGAGTCGATTGACAAAGTTCGTCCCGTCGGCAGACACCACATTTTCCCAAAATCGTAACTATTTATCACCTGATGCACTCTTCAAAAACGGATAAATTTAGTCCCTAGACATTTTTTTGTACACAGAGATAAAATTAACAACGTTGCTGAACTATGTCTATTTTTTCAATTGCCATAAAAACAATTAAAAAAAATAATATAAACATGTCCCCTGGTAATGTCAGTTTTCTTCTAAGAGGTAATTAAACAGAAGCATACACACTTCTAAATGGGAACCTGTTCTGTTTTGCCTGCAGCAATTCGTAATCCTGCTGTACTCTCGACGATTGCATCTACTTAAGAAGATTACTATCGTCATTCATAAAAGAATCGTGATTTACAAACCCATCAGCCGCTCATGAATGAAAATCTCATGAATGGTTTCAGCTGAAATTGAAAGCAACCTGATTAGAACTAATAGCAATTGTGTCTATAAGAACTGTATTAGTTATTAGCTTATATGAATAATTATTATGCGTTAATATATGAACATACTTATATGTAAGATTAAGATAACCCAAACACACAATTAATGGACCCTAACGGATAATAATAGAAAGGTTCTAAGCAGGACGCAAAAATTAGTACTAATTCAACACCAAAAAAAAATTAAACAAAAAGTCTCCTTGACTAGACTTCAACTGCAATAATCCGTGGCAATTAGCAACTGGAGTGGGTTTCTTTGCGGTTGTCTTAATTGAGTCGATTTGATTAAAGTGAAGTTAGTAAAAACCTAATAATGCCCTTTTTTCTGTCGCCGCTTTCAACAATAACCACGTGAGAATCCACAATTTTTTTTAAATGCATTTAAGACAATGAGAAGAATCTTTCGCAAGGATACCAAACACCCGTGAAGTGCTTTTATTATTATTGAAAATTAGCCAATAAATTATGATGAAGTGTATCGTTATTATAGTTAATATTAAGAGCAATCTTGACTATCGTTGATGAAATACTGGAAGTTTTTTTTTAACCGAAAGTTTGTAGGTACCTAAATGTTTTACAAAACCAAACCTGCTTATTATTTAACACAGTCCTGCCATAAAGAAATGAAATTGGTCACGTTTTTCTTCATTTCTCATTTTTTTTTGCAACACCTTCTTTTGCTATTACTCAAGAATTTCTTTTTACATTTCATATGTTAACAAAATTAGGTAATTCTAATCAAAAATACAATCTCTGCCAAATCAATCAAACGGTTCCAAAGCGAACAATTAAAATTGAAGTCAACTGCTGCAGGGCGTTGGTTCCGCTAAGGCTGTCTACAACAGCAAGTGAAAGGTACTTTTTATCAATCTGACAGTCATAATTTTATTTAACCTTACTCGTGTAGCCCCATATTCCGTATCAACATTACTTAATAATTGGGTTTTATATGGGAAATATAGACAGAAACCTGCCTAAAGCGTCACACATATTAAACATTGTTAGATTGTACATACGTATCTAAATTCAGCAAAACTACGTAACGCTTTTAAAAGTTATAAACCAAATTTAAAGTCACGATTAGAACTAGATGTCTCTAAAATGATCCAGCTGCTTTTCTTTTTTTGAAAAAAGTTGGTTTTCTCTAGAACCAATGTACAAGAATACATATTAGACACCTCTAGCGATGCCTCAGAAAATTGCTATGCTTCTGCTAATATATAGGCCTCTAAAAGGTTTTGAAAATTTCTTCAGTGCATAACTCTTCGAGAAAAATTCTCATTTCAAAAGTCTATTTTTGCACTCTCTTCTACATAGCATTTTGGTCTCTTCTACATAGCAAAACAGAAGAAGATCTGATCAAAGGAAGGAAACTTCTCATCTTTATTCACAGGGATTAAAGTAATCGGTTTGTTCATGTTTAACTACCCAATAGAAATTATGCTCCCTTAATTAGTTTTAACTATACTCTTTGAAGAGTTGAAAGTTCGATGAATAAATATACCGTCAAAATGATCGAAAGGATCAATGGACTTTTTGAACGATTAATCTGCAAACATGTTTCGTTTCATTCGCCTTTACTTTCCATACTCAAATTTTGACAGTTTCTTCCCTCCAAATTTTTATTCCTCCAAAATCTAAAGAGTTCTAATTTTTTCCACAGGGATAACAGTAATTTAAAACTGTGATTTAAAATTGACTCGAAATAAAACGTGTTCAGTATGTCAAGAATTTATTTTAATGTATAAAATTTTGGTTCAAAATGAATCCTCTTTTTCGAACTTTTCTTTTCTTAACTCTGTAGTTGATAACTTTTGCTTTTGCAGTTTCAATTTCTTCCCCCTTTTTGTTCTTTTATGCTTCATATTTCTCTATTCTGATTATTCGTTAAATTCGTATGTTTCGTTAAATTCTTATGTTTCGTTCGATTTCTCGTTCTTAATATTTTTTTTTCAATAATCCCAGTTTAAGAAAACCTCATTGCTTTTCATAAGGATTAAAGAGATTACATTGGTTCTATGTAGCTGTACCAAATGGTGATTATTAATCCCTTAATTAGTTCTAACTATACTCTTTTGCGAGTCAGAGATTGAAATTAATACAAGCAAATGCAATTTTCAAAAGGATTAAAAGGATCAGAAATCAGAACACAGTTCTCCAACTTTTTATTCCTTCAAAATTTAAAGACCTAATTTTTTCCACAGGGATTAAAGTGATCGGTTTGTTCATTATTTAACTATCACAATTTAATGTAAATTGATTTTTATTTTTAGCCCAAAACTGTGATTTAAAATTGACTCGAAATAAAACTGGTTCAGTAAGTCAAAAATTAATTTTTATTGATACAATTTCGGTTCAAAAAAAACTTGTTTTTCGAACTTTTCTTTTCTTAACTCTGTAGTTCCTAACTTTTGCTTTTGAAGTTTCAATTCTTTTTCCCTTTTTGTTTTTTTATGTTTCATATTTGTCTATTCTGTTTATTCGTTAAATTCGTATGTTTCGTTAAATTCTTATGTTTCGTTCCATTTCTCGTTCTTAATATTTTTTTTTCAATAATCCCAGTTTAGGAAAACCTCATCACTATTCATAAGGATTAAAGAGATCGCATTGTTTCTATGTAGCTGTACCAAATGGTGATTATTAATCCCTTAACTAGTTCTAACTATACACTTTTGCGAGTCAGAGATTGAAATTAATACAAGCAAATGCAATTTTCAAAAGGATTAAAAGGATCAGAAAACAGAGCACAGTTATCCAACTTCTTATTCCTCCAAAATTTAGAGACTTCTAATTTTTTCCACAGGGATTAAAGTGACCGGTTTGGTTATTATTTAACTATCAAAATTTAATGTAAATTTATTCTTACTTTTAACCCAAAACTGTGATTTAAAATTGACTCGAAATAAAACTTGTTCAATAAGTCAAAAATTAATTTTTATTGATAAAATTTCGGTTCAAAAAAAAACTTTTTTTTGGACTTTTCATTCTTAACTCTGTAGTTCCTAACTTTTGCTTTTGCAGTTTCAATATTTTTTCCTTTTTTGTTCTTTTATGCTTCATATTTCTCTATTCTGATTATTCGTTAAATTCGTATGTTTCGTTAAATTCTTATGTTTCGCTCGATTTCTCGTTCTTAATATTTTTTTTTTTCAATAATCCCAGTTTAAGTAATCCTCATCACTTTTCATAAGGATTAAAGAGATCGCATTCGTTCTATGTAACTGTACCAAATGGTGATTATTAATCCCTTAATTAGTTCTAACTATACTCTTTTGCGAGTCAGAGATTGAAATTAATACAAGCAAATGCAATTTTCAAAAGGATCAGAAAACAGAACACATTTCTCGAACTTTTTATTCCTTCAAAATTTAAAGACTTCTAATTTTTTCCACAGGGATTAAAGTGATCGGTTTGTTCATTATTTAACTATCACAATTTAATGTGAATTGAATTTTTTAGCCCAAAACTGTGATTTAAAATTGACTCGAAATAAAACTGGTCCAGTAAGTCAAAAATTAATTTTTATTGATAAAATTTCGGTTCAAAAAGAAATTTCTTTTTAGGACTTTCTTTTTTTAACTCTGTAGTTCCTAACTTTTGCTTTTGCAATTTCATTTTTTTTCCTTTTTTGTTCTTTTATGCTTCATATTTCTCTATTCTGATTATTCGTTAAATTCGTACGTTTCGTTAAATTCTTATGTTTCGTTCGATTTCTCGTTCTAAATATTTTTTTTTTTCAATAATCCCAGTTTAAGAAAACCTCATCACTTTTCATAAGGATTAAAGAGATCGCATTGCTTCTATGTAGCTGTACCAAATGGTGATTATTAATCCCTTAATTAGTTTTAACTATATTCTTTTGCGAGTCAGAGATTGAAATTAATACAAGCAAATGCAATTTTAAAAAGGATTAAAAGGATCAGAAATCAGAACACAGTTCTCCAACTTTTTATTCCTTCAAAATTTAAAGACATAATTTTTTCCACAGGGATTAAAGTGATCGGTTTGTTCATTATTCAACTATCACAATTTAATATAAATTGATTTTTATTTTTAGCCCAAAACTGCGATTTAAAATTGACTCGAAATAAATCTGGTTCAGTAAGTCAAAAATTAATTTTTATTGATAAAATTTCTGTTCAAAAAGAAACTTCTTTTTCGAACTTTCCTTTTCTTAACTCTATAGTTCCTAATTTTTGCTTTTGCAGTTTCAATTATTTTTCTCCTTTTTGTTCTTTTATGCTTCATATTTCTCTATTCTGATTATTCGCTAAATTCGTATGTTTCGTTAAATTCTTATGTTTCGTTCGATTTCTCGTTCTTAATATATTTTTTTAATAATCCCAGTTTAAGAAAAGCTCATCACTTTTCATAATGATTAAAGAGTTCGCATTGGTTCTATGTAGCTGTACCAAATGGTGATTACTAGTCCCTTAATTAGTTCTAACTATAGTCTTTTGCGAGTCAGAGATTGAAATTAATACAAGCAAATGCAATTTTCAAAAGGATCAGAAAACAGAACACAGTTCTCCAACTTTTTATTCCTCCAAAATTTAAAGACTTCTAATTTTTTCCACAGGGATTAAAGTGATCGGTTTGTTCATTATTTAACTATCACAATTTAATGTAAATCGATTTTTATTTTTGGCCCAAAACTGTGATTTAAAATGGACTCGAAATAAAACTTGTTCAGTAAGTCAAAAATTAGATTTTATTGATAAAATTTCGGTTCAAAAAAAGCTTCTTTTTCGAACTTTTCTTGTCTTAATTCTGTAGTTCCTAACTTTTGCTTTTGCAGTTTCAATTTCTTTCCCCTTTTTGTTCTTTTATGCTTCATATTTCTCTATTCTGATTATTCGTTAAATTCGTATGTTTCGTTAAATTCTTATGTTTCGTTCGATTTCTCGTTCTTAATATATTTTTTTAATAATCCCAGTTTAAGAAAACCTCATCACTTTTCATAAGGATTAAAGAGATCGTATTGGTTGTATGTAGCTGTACCAAATGGTGATTATTAATCCCTTTATTACTTCTAACTATACTCTTTTGCAAGACAGAGATTGCAATTAATAGAAGCAAATGCAATTTTCAAAAGGATTAAAAGGATCAGAAAACAGAACACAGTTCTCCAACTTTTTATTCCTCCAAGATTTAAAGACTTCGAATTTTTTCCGCAGGGATTATAGTGATCGGTTTGTTCATTATTTGACTATCACAAGTTAATGTAAGTTGATTTTTATTTTTAGCCCAAAACTGTGATTTAAAATTGACTCGAAATAAAACTGGTTCAATAAGTCAAGAATTAATTTTTATTGATAAAATTTCTGTTCAAAAAGAAACTTCTTTTTCGAACTTTCCTTTTCTTAACTCTATAGTTCCTAATTTTTGCTTTTGCAGTTTCAATTATTTTTCTTCTTTTTGTTCTTTTATGCTTCATATTTCTCTATTCTGATTATTCGCTAAATTCGTATGTTTCGTTAAATTCTTATGTTTCGTTCGATTTCTCGTTCTTAATATTTTCAATAATCCCAGTTTAAGAAAAGCTCATCACTTTTCATAATGATTAAAGAGTTCGCATTGGTTCTATGTAGCTGTACCAAATGGTGACTACTAGTCCCTTAATTAGTTCTAACTATGCTCTTTTGCGAGTCAGAGATTGAAATTAATACAAGCAAATGCAATTTTCAAAAGGATCAGAAAACAGAACACAGTTCTCCAACTTTTTATTCCTCCAAAATTTAAAGACTTCTAATTTTTTCCACAGGGATTAAAGTGATCGGTTTGTTCATTATTTAACTATCACAATTTAATGTAAATTGATTTTTATTTTTGGCCCAAAACTGTGATTTAAAATGGACTCGAAATAAAACTTGTTCAGTAAGTCAAAAATTAGATTTTATTGATAAAATTTCGGTTCAAAAAAAGCTTCTTTTTCGAACTTTTCTTTTCTTAATTCTGTAGTTCCTAACTTTTGCTTTTGTTTCAATTTCTTTCCCCTTTTTGTTCTTTTATGCTTCATATTTCTGTATTCTGATTATTCGTTAAATTCGTATGTTTCGTTAAATTCTTATGTTTCGTTCGATTTCTCGTTCTTAATATTTTTTTTTCAATAATTCCAGTTTAAGAAAACCTCATCTCTTTTCATAAGGATTAAAGAGATTACATTGGTTCTATGTAGCTGTACCAAATGGTGATTATTAATCCCTTAATTAGTTCTAACTATACACTTTTGCGAGTCAGAGATTGAAATTAATACAAGCAAATGCAATTTTCAAAAGGATTAAAAGGATCAGAAATCAGAACACAGTTCTCCAACTTTTTATTCCTTCAAAATTTAAAGACCTCTAATTTTTTCCACAGGGATTAAAGTGACCGGTTTGGTTATTATCTAACTATCAAAATTTAGTGTAAATTTATTTTTACTTCTGGCACAAAACTGTGATTTAAAATTGACTTGAATATAAATTTGTTCAGTAAGTCTCAAAAGTGGATTTTTATTGAGAAAATTTTGGTTCAAAAAAAAACTTTTCTTTGAACTTTTCTGTTCTTAACTTTGAAGTTCCTAACTTTTGCTTTTGCAGTTTTAACTTTTTTCTTTCTTCTTGTTCTTTTATTCTTCATATTTCTCTATTCTGATTATTTGTTAAATTTGTATGTTTCGTTAAATTCTTATATTTTGTTAAATTTCTTGTTCTTAATATATTTTTTTTCAATAATCCCTGTTATTTCTAACCACTTTTCATAAGGATTAAAGAAATCGGATGGCTTCTAAGTAACTCTATCAAATGGTGATAGAAAGGATCAGTAGAACTTTTAGATCGGTTAATCGGCAAACATACTTCGTCTCATTCGCCTTTACTTTCCACACTCAAACTTGGACAATTTCTTGCCTCCAAGTTTTTAACAAAAACTACGTTTTTGAACGAAAATGTAACGACTTTTAATTGTTTCCATAGGGATTAAAGTGATCGGTTTGTTTATTATTTAACTAACACATTTTAATGTAATTTGTGTTTTACATTTGGCCCACAACTGTGGCTTAAAATTGACTCGAAATAAAACTTGTTCTGTAAGTCAAAAATGAATTTTTATTGAATCAATTTTGATTCAAAAATAAACTTTTTTTTCGAACTTTTCTTAACTTTGAAGTTCCTAGCTTTTGCTTTTGCAGTTTTATTTTTTTTTGTTCTTTTGTTTTTCATATTTCTCTATTCTGATTATTCGCTAAATTCGTATGTTTCGTTAAATTCTTATGTTTCGTTCGATTTCTCGTTCCTAATATTTTTTTTCAATAATCCCAGTTTAAGGAAACCTCATCACTTTTCATAATGATTAAAGAGAACGCATTGGTTCTTTGTAGCTGTACCAAATGGTGATTATTAATCCCTTAATTAGTTCTAACTATACTCTTTTGCGAGTCAGAGATTGAAATTAATACAAGCAACTGCAATTTTCAAAAGGATTAAAAGGATCAGAAAACATAACACAGTTCTCCAACTTTTTATTCCTCCAAAATTTAAAGACTTCTAATTTTTTCCGCAGGGATTAAAGTGATCGCTTTGTTCATTATTTAACTATCACAATTTAATGTAAATTGGTTTTTATTTTTGGCCCAAAACTGTGATTTAAAACTGACTCGAAATAAACTTGTTCAGTAAGTCAAAAATTAATTTTTATTGATAAAATTTCGGTTCAAAAAAAAACTACTTTTTCGAACTTTTCTTTCCTTTGCTCCTAACTTTTGCTTTCGCAGTTTTAATTTTTCTCTTTTTTTTTTCTTCTTTTGTTCTTCATATTTCCCTATTCTGATTATTTGTTAAATTCCTATGTTTCGTTAAATTTCTTGATTTTAATTTTTTTTTCAATAATCCCAGTTTAAGGAAACGTCTAACCACTTTTCGTAAGAATTAAAAAAATCGCATTGCTTGTACCAAATGGAGATTGTTAATCTCTTAATTAATTCTAACTATATTCTTTTGCGAGGCAGGGATTGAAATTTACTCAAACAAATGCAATTTTAAAAAGGATTAAAAAGATTAGAATTAAAAATCTGTTAACAAATGTTTAAAGAAACTTCTCATCTTTGTTCACAGGGATTAAAGTGATCGGTTTGTTCAGGATTAACTACTCAATGGAAATTATGCTCCCTTAATTAGTTTTAAATATACTCTTTGACGAGTTTGAAATTTCAATTAAAAAAATATGCGTACCGTCGTTAAATTTCTTGTGTTTAATATGTTCTTTTAATAATCTCAGTTTAAAGAAACTTCTCACCACTTTTCATAAGGATTAAAGAAATCACATTGCTGCTTTGTAGCTGTACCAAATGGTGATTGTTAATCCCTTAATTAGTTCTAACGAAACTGTTTTGCAAGTCAGAGATTAGCAAAAACAAATGCAATTTTTGAAAAGGATTAAAAGGATCAGAAAACAGAACACAGTTCTTGTTAACGAATGTTTAAGCAAACTTCTCAGCTTTGTTCACAAAAATTAAAGTGATCGGTTTGTTCATGTTTAAGTACCCAATAGAAATTATGCTCCCTTAATTAGTTTTAACGATATCCTTTGACGCGTTTGAAATTTCGACGAATAAATATACCGTGGTTAAATTCTTATGTTTCGTTAAATTTCTTGCTTTTAAAATTGTTTGCCAATAAGCCCAGTTTAAGGAAACTTCTCACCACTTTTCATAAGGATTAAAGAAATAGCATTGCTTCTGTGTAGCTGTACCCAATGGTGATTGTTAATCTCTTAATTAGTTCTACCTATACTCTTTTGCGAGTCAGAGATTGAAATTTACACAGACAAATGCAATATTCAAAAGGATTAAAAAGACCAGAAAACAGAACACAGTTTTTGCTAACGAATGTTTAAGATAACTTCTCAGCTTTGTTCACAAGGATTAAAGTGATCGGTTTGTTCATGTTTAACTACCCATTGGAAATTATGCTCCCTTCATTACCGCGTCGTTAAATTCTTGTTTCGTTAAACTTCTTGTTTTTAATATTTTTTTTTCAATAATCCCAGTTCAACGAAACTTCTCAGCACTTTTCATAAGGATTAAAGAAATCGCATTGCTTCTATGTAGCTATTCCAAAGGTGATTGTTAATCCCTTAATTAGTTCTAACTATAATTTTTTTCGAGTCAGAGATTGAAATTTACACAAACAAATGCAATTTTCAAAAGGATTAAAAGGATCAGAAAACAGAACACAGTTCTTGTTAACGAATGTTTAAGAAAACTTCCCAGCTTTGTTCACAGGGATTAAAGTGATCCGTCAAAATAATTAAAACGATCAGTAGATCTTTTTGATAGGTTAAACTGCAAACATACTTCATCTCATTCGCCTTTATTTTCCACACTCAAACTTTGACAGTTTCTTGCCTCCAAATTTTTAACATAAACTATGTTTTTGAAAGAAAACTTAAAGACTTCTAATTTTTTCCACAGGGATTAAAGTGACGGGTTAGTTTATTATTTAACTATCACAAGGAAACTGTAGTTTCTTAGTCATTTATAACTATACTCGATGGCGGGTTTGCATCTGAGGTATAGACAAAAACAAAATTTTAAAAAAGATTAAAAGGATCAGTAGAGAAATCTGCTAGGTTAAGTCGCAAACTAAGGGGTTTCGAAATTTTTTAAACATATTTTTGACAAAAAACGGAGTTAGTTTTATTTTTACTCTTTTGCGGGGTTGAAAATGAGATTTAGGGAAATTAATGTAATTTTCTGAAAGTTTAAAGAGATCAGAATAGTAATAAAGGGATGAATAGAGACTAACCTAGTGAACTCCAAGCATGTTTCGTCTCATTTGTCTTTACTTGTCATACTCACAAGTCATATTTAAATTTTTGACAAATAAATGCAGTTTTTATATGCTAAAAGCAAATGTTTCATCTTTGTACACAGGGATTAAAATAATCAATTTTCTCTTGTTTAGTTTCCGTGTGGAAACTGTACTCCCTTAATTAGTGTTAACCAATCTTTTGAGAGTTCGAGACAGTGATTTAGACAAATAATAATAATTTTGAAAAGGGTCAAAGGGATACGTTTGATGGTTAAACCGCAAACAAGTTTTGTCTCATTCGTGTTTACTTTCCATACCATCCTTTAACAATTTCCTTTATACAATGTTTTAAAGAAACTTTCCGTTTTTTAAACAAAAGTTTAACTGGTCACAAGGACTAAAGTGATCGACACTTGATAGTTTAAACCTTTTAAACCAAATTCTGACGAAAAAACGCAGTTATTTTATATGAAATTTTATGGAAATTCTTAAGGATTAAAGTGATCGGTTTTTTCATGTTTCACTACCAAATGGAAACTGTACTCTGTCAATTAATTTTAATTTTATCTTTTTGTCATTTCTGAGAATGATAATTAAACAAATAAATATGATTTGAAAAAGCACTAAAAGGATCTGTAGATCCTTTTGATCCATTAAATTGCAAATATATTTTCTTTGATTCGCCTTTCCTTTCACGTTCCATACTAACAAAAAACGCAATTTTTGTTAAAGAAAGTTTAAATTGGCTTCTCACCTATTTCCGTAAGAACTAAAGTGATCGGTTGGTTCATATATCGTATAATGGAAAATGTGCTACTCTTTTGAGAGTTTGGAAATGAAATTTAGACAAATAAATATAATTTTCAAGAGGATTGGAGGCATCAGCAGAGACTTTTTAAAACTTTGGAAGGAAAGTTTTCACCTTTTTCTACAGGGATTCAAGTAATTGGTTTATTCATGTTTAACTACCAAACGGACACTGTACCCCTTAATTAGTTCTAACTGTGCTATTTTGCGAGTTTGATATTGAGATTTAAACAAATAAATATAATTTCGAAATTGATTAAAGGGTTGAGTAGTGCTTTTGATCGGTTAAACTGCAAACATGTTGTGTCTTATTCGACTTTACTTTTCAAAAACATTTTGACAGTTTCATTTATCCAAATTTTTGACAAAAATCCAGTTTTCTGAAACAAAAATTTAGGAAAATTTTCACCTTTTTTCACAGGGATTAAAGTGATCAGATTGCTCTTGTTTAATCACCAAATAAATACTCCCTTAACTGGTTCCATGTATACTCTTTTGCGGTTTGAGAATGAGGTTAAGATAAATTCATATAATTTTCCAAAGAATTCAGGGATCAGTAACTTTTTATCGGTTACCATGTTACGTCTCATTCGCAGTAGGTTTACAAAAAATAAAGTTTTATTGATGAAAGTGTAAGGAAATACCTCGTCTTTTCCCAGAGGGATTAAAGCGATCAGCTCGGTCAAACTTAACCACCAAATAGGAACTGTTGACTCTTAATTGGTTCTAATTATACTAAAAATTCTTTTCATGTTATATCAAGAAACTTTCTTCGGTTCAAAAAAAAAACGCTAGCACACCCATTTTTTAGAAAATCAGTCAATTTTGACTTATAACATCAAGGAAAAATTAATCTCTTCAATATGTCAGCGACTTTGCCCTTTTAATAAAAATGTATTACAGATACTTACCTTCCATTCAGGTACTTCCGTGAGCCTATTAGCCAAAACACAGCCAGCACTTCCAGCACCCACGATAATAAAGTCGTACTCCTGAGGCGCGTCACTTTCATATCCAGGATAATACGTAAACTGCTCACTGCTAAAAGTGTTCTCGAACGAAGTCCCGAAATCCACAAAAGATTGCGATCTGTTTGCTGGATCATCCTTGGAGTACCCGAACAATTGAGCGATCAGTTGCAGGAACAAAAGGGTCGACGGTTGACATGTCGTTATTGTCGAATGCACCGTGCAATATTGCGCAAGGTTAAGTGGTGTCCAAAGAACCATGATGGTTGCGACCGAATGTCTAGGACAGTACTGTGCTATTAAGCCTTATCCGAAGTTTTGTCTATAACAACAACTGACATGGGTACACCCTTCCCATTAGAACGAATAAGCCTTGGTTCTTGGGTCGATCTGCACGTGCCTCGACCGAAAGTAAAAGTGTTATAATGTGTGGCGAATTTCTTCGTTACGGTATTTGTTACTTTTATAGGTTGTAATGCTGCTTAATATTAATATAAACGATGGTTGGAATTTTAAAAAAACAACTAAATTATTTGGTTCCTTTTTTTCGGGTAATACGGTTGCGAAAACTCTTCGCTGTTGGGAAATTCGCTAACGCGGCCTTTGGCGCAAATAGGGAATAAATCAAAAGTTAACTATCAATTAATTGTAATGAAATTTTATTATATTAATTTGCTTGTTTAGGTGTGAAACCATATTACCGCAGACAATTATTGTCAGAAATCAGGTAGCGGAAAGTTCGATAATTCGAAAAAACCAACAAAAGAACGGAATTCCCGGTAAAAATGACGCATTGAAGTCTACCTATATTCATGAATTCTTGGTCAGTACCATAGGTACTCTATACAGAAAGACCTTTTCGGTAAATTAATTTTCCCATGAAATAATGGGTTATTGGTTTGAAAGAAAAATTAAATTTCTATGAGGCCCCAAAACCTGGAAAGAACATCTTTACCGCCTCTCAAAAGTGGCAATAAAAATTATTTTTTTTAAATTGAGCACATCTTAAACCATTTTGTCCAATGGGCAATGCTCACAGTTTTCTGAAAAAGTGTCCCATCTCCACTGTCACAGAGTACTCCGAACTCTTTGACTGGAAAGCCCCTAAAGATCAGACGTTGACATTACTTGTTTATTGGTTGATTGATGCAGCATTGCCAAGTTGCATCTTTAGGCTTCCAATTTTATTCATGTGGTCATCTACAGTAGTAGTTTTCCTAAATTTTAAACTTTTTTAATAACAATGGTTTAAATTTTTATATTTGGCAACCTTTTTTCTTTTTATATGAAGATATAAAAATGAAAGTACAAAAATTAAAAAGAATAAGAACAGACAAATACGGAGAATAAAAAATTAATTGGAAATAAATAAAATAAATAAAAATATAAAAAACTCTAAAAACTCTAAAAGTTAAGAATCTTGGAAAAATTAGAAATTATATAAAACTGTAAAGTAGCGGACAGTACCTACTAAAAGTGCATAAAAACTTAAAATTGACAAAGGATAAAATATAAAAATCTGAAAAATAAAATAATAGTAATAACTAGACAAAATAGATGGAAACTACGAAAAGCATCGAAATTCCGACTTTGAACTCGGAATGTACCAAAATTCCGAGTTTGAACTCGGAATTTAACCAAACTCCGACTTTAAATTCGGAATTTAATTAAATTCCGACTTTGAACTCTGAATTTAACTAAATTCCGACTTTAAATTCGGAATTTATCTAAATTTCGACTTTAAATTCTGTATTTGAGAAAAAAACTTTGTTGGCCCTTCTACGAATCAACTCGAAATTTAACTAAATTTCGACTTTGAACCCGAAACTTAAGAAAAAAAATCTTGTTGATTAATTTAAAACTCTTGGATTTTAACTAAATTCCGACTTGGAACTCGGATTTTAACTAAAATCCGACTTTGATCTAGAGATTTAACTAATCTCCAACTTTTCACTCGGAATTTAACTAAATTCCGATTTTGAAATGGGAATTTAACTAAATTCCGACTTTTACATCGGACTTTAACTAATTTTCTACTTTGCACTCGGAATATAACAAAATTCCGACGTTGAACTAGAAATTTAACTAAATTTCGACTCTGAAGTCAGGATTTAAATAAATTCTGACTTTGAACTCGGTATTTAACTAGATTCCGTCTTTGAATTCGGAATTTAACTAAATTCCGATTTTGAACTCAGAATTTAACTAAATTCCGACTTTAAACTCTGAATTTATGAAAAAAATCTGGTTGGCACTTCTACGCCTTCGTAAAATTTTGTTAAATTCCGACTTTAAAATCGAAATTTAACTTAATTTGAGTTTGAACTCGGAATTTAAATAAATTCCGACTTTAAATTCGGAATTTAACTAAGTTCCGACTTTAAATTCGGAATTTACCTATATTCTAAATTTGAACTCGGAATTTAACTAGATTCCGACTTGAAACTAGGAATTTAATTAAATTCCGACATTGAACTCGCAAGTCAACTAAATTCCGACTTTAAGCTCTGAATTTAAGAACAATTCCGACTTTGAACTCTGAATTTAAGGAAAACGTCTTGTTGGCCCTTCTACGCCTTCGTAAAATTTTGTTAAATTCCCACTTTGAACTCGAAATTTAATAAATTTCCGACTTTGAACTGGAAATTTAACTAAAATCCGTCTTTGAACTCAAATTTAACTAAGTTTCGACTTTGAACTCGGTATTTAACTAGATTCCGTCTTTGAATTCGGAATTTAACTAAATTCCGAATTTGAACTCTGAATTTACGAAAAAAATCTGGTTGGCACTTCTACCCCTTCGCAAAATTTTGTTAAATTCCGACTTTGACCTCGGAATTTAACAAAATCCGACTTTGAACTCGGAATTTAACAAAATTCCCACTTTGAACTCGGAATTTAACTAAATTCCGACTTTGAACTCGAAATTTAACTAAATTTCCACTTTGAATTGAAGGAAAGAAGAATTTAACTAAATTCCGACTTTAAACACTGAATTTATGAAAAAAATCTGGTTGGCACTTCTACGCCTTCGTAAAATTTTGTTAAATTCCGACTTTAAAATCGAAATTTAACTTAATTTTGAGTTTGAACTCGGAATTTAACTAGATTCCGACTTGAAACTAGGAATATAATTAAATTCCGACGTTGAACTCGCAAGTCAACTAAATTCCGACTTTAAACTCTGAATTTAAGAACAAATCCGACTTTGAACTTGAAATTTAACTAAATTTCGACTTTAAACTCGGAATTTAACTAAATTCCAACTTTAAACTCTAAATTTAAGAAAAAAATCTTGTTGGAATTTCTATGCCTCAACTCGAAGTTTAACTAATTTCAGACTTTAAACTCGCATTTTAACTAAATTCCGACTTTGAACTCTGAATTTAAGAAAAACGTCTTCTTGGCCCTTCTACGCCTTCGTAAAATTTTGTAAAATTCCCACTTTGAACTCGAAATTTAATAAAATTTCGACTAAAATCCGTCTTTGAACTCAAATTTAACTAAATTTCGACTTTGAACTCGGTATTTAACTAGATTCCGTCTTTGAACTCGGAATTTAACTAAATTCCGAATTTGAACTCTGAATTTACGAAAAAAATCTAGTTGGCACTTCTACGCCTTCGTAAAATTTTGCTAAATTCCGACTTTGAACTCGGAACTTCAAAAATTCCGACTTTGAACTCGGAATTTAACAAAATTCCCACTTTGAACTCGGAATTTAACTAAATTCCGACTATAAATTCGGAGTTTAACTAAATTCTAAATTTGAAACTCGGAATTTAACTAGATTCCGACTTTAAACTCGGAATTTAATTAAATACCGCCATTGAACTCGCAAGTCAACTAAATTCCGAATTTAAACTCTGAATTTAAGAACAAATCCGACTTTGAACTTGAAATTTAACTAAATTTCGACTTTGAACTCGGAATTTAACTAAATTCCAACTTTAAACTCTAAATTTGAGAAAAAAATCTTGTTGGAATTTCTATGCCTCAACTCGAAGTTTAACCAATTTCAGACTTTAAACTCGCATTTTAACTAAATTCCGACTTTGAACTCTGAATTTAAGAAAAACGTTTTGTTGGCCCTCCTACGCCTTCGTAAAATTTTGTTAAATTCCCACTTTGAACTCGAAATTTAATAAAATTTCGACTTTGAACTGGAAATTTAACTAAAATCCCTCTTTGAACTCAAATGTAACTAAATTTCGAGTTTGAACTCGGTATTTAACTAGATTCCGTCTTTGACCTCGGAATTTAACTAAATTCCGAATTTGAACTCTGAATTTACGAAAAAAATCTGGTTGGCACTTCTACTCCTTCGTAAAATTTTGTTAAATTCCGACTTTGAACTCGGAATTTAACAAAATTCCGACTTTGAACTCGGAATTTAACAAAATTCCCACTTTGAACTCGGAATTTAACTAAATTCCGACTATAAATTCGGAGTTTAACTAAATTCTAAATTTGAAACTCGGAATTTAACTAGATTCCGACTTTAAACTCGGAATTTAATTAAATTCCGCCATTGAACTCGCAAGTCAACTAAATTCCGACTTTAAACTCTGAATTTAAGAAAAAATCCGACTTTGAACTTGAAATTTAACTAAATTTCGACTTTGAACTCCGAATTTAACTAAATTCCAACTTTAAACTCTGAATTTGAGAAAAAAATCTTGTTGGACCTTCTATGCCTCAACTCGAAGTTTAACTACATTCAGACTTTGAACTCGCAATTTAACTAAATTCCGACTTTGAACTCTGAATTTAAGAAAAACATCTTGTTGGCCCTTCTAAGCCTTCGTAAAATTTTGTTAAATTCCCACTTTGAACTCGAAATTTAATAAAATTTCGACTTTGAACTGGAATTTTAACTAAAATTCGTCTTTGAACTCAAATTTAACTAAATTTCGACTTAAACTCGGAATTTAACTAAATTTCGATTTTAAATTCGGAATTTAACTACATTCCGACTTTAAACTCGGACTTTAACTAGATTCCGCCTTTGAATTCGGAATTTAAATAAATTTCGATTTTGAACTCGGAATTTAACTACATTCCGACTTTGTACTCGGACTTTAACTAATTTCCGCCTTCAAACTCGGAATTTAACTAAATTCCAAATTTAAAGTCGGAACTTAAGAAAAAGAATCTTGTTTGCCCTTCTACGCCTTCGCATAATTTTATGTCAAAATTGTCTAAAAAGAAATCTATTTACATGTGGGTTAACTCGTTAGAAAAATTCGTTCATGGGTCAAAATTACTTCGAAGGAAAAAACGCAGAATGCAAATTAGATCAATAAAAACAAAATGAGAATTAAGAAAAAAATTTATAAAATTTGTCAAATAAAAAGAACAGGTAGTGTGAAGAAAAAATAAGAAAGAAACAATTTAAAACTACGAAAGCAGAAGATTATTTAAAAATTGCAAAAGTCAAGAGAAAAAATAATTTTGGTCAGAAAAACCTTGAAAGATTAAAAACACAACAAAATGACTAATTTATTTTATTAAAAAAAATTCAGCAACACACAACATGACAAAGGATATAAAAATATGAACAATAAAAAAAATTTAATAAAAAAAAAATAAATAAAAAGCCATAAAAACACTGAGTTAAGGAACATGGAAAAATCTGAAAATTATATGGCTAAAACAGTTTTTTTTCGGACCAAAATATTTACAATAAAAATCGATTTTTTGCTCAATGGAGAGTTTTATTTGAGCGAAAGCTATATAAAAACTTTAAAAAAACTCAAAGAATAAAATAAACAAATATGAACAGCACAAAAATAACAATAAGAAGTAGAAAAAAATTAATGAAAAACTACTAAAAGCATTGAAAGTAAAAAAAAAATTGGACTAGTTAAGAAATTATAGAGAAAAATATGTCCAAAAGAGGTAGATAGTAAGATGCATAAATTCAAAATATTTGCATCCTTTATTAAATAGTATAAACGTTTCTGCTAGCAGAGGTATCCATTTGTCTGGTAGCGACACTGTAAGTCCGTAGACTGTGACAGCTTTCACTGCATGAAAAAGCCCTGAGGAAGACCTCATTTAAACGTCGAAACGTTGCCGATTTCCAAAAAAAAGTGAAGCAGTTTTATTGTCATAAACCTGCAATATCGTAAACGTTTATAATTTAAAGTTTTAGGACAAAATCTTACAAAAGATTCTCTTTCGAACTATGTATTTTTCAATACAAATAGATTTTTGACTCATTGGAGAAGTTTGTCACGAATGAATAATGAAGAAATAAAATTGATAATTTAGGAATTATTAATGGTAAAAAAAAACACAGTTTTGGTCCAAAATTGTCTCAATGATAATCAAATTATATTATAAGAGTTCACTCGTCGAAAAAATCCCATCTTAAACCATCAAAATTACCCCGAAAAAATGAAAAAAATGCTGCAATTTAGAACAGAGAAAAAAAGACAAGGAAGAACAACAAAAATTTAACGAATCATGACAAATAATGAGAGTAAAAGAATATAAATACTCAAAGAACAATAAAAAGAAAGTAAAAATTACAAAAACACAAATTTAATTAAAAACTGCAAAAATTAAGAAAAGTGAAAAATTCAAATAATTTACTTTAAAAGAGGTACAAATATATAATTTCTGATTTTGACCCAAAGTCGTTTAAAACTTAAAAAGAAAAATAACCTTTTTGAACCGAAATTCTCTTAATAAAAGTTGATTTTTTTATTTGTTCGAACAGTTTGATTTCGGGCCAAAGCCTTATAAAAAAATTGAAATATCGGGAAAGTAAACACAAAAATAAATTTGAAAAAGTAATCTCTTGTTATGAATCAATTTACCTTACAAAATTGTTCACTCAGAAAAGTTCAATTCAAAGGTTATTAAAATATACTACTGAAGAAGTCTTTTGAGCAAATGAAAGAGACTGTTTTTACTAAGGAAGATGCTCACGTAAGTAAACAAAAAAGGAATTCTGAAGAAAAAAAGAAAAGGCAAGAAAGAAGAACGAGCCCAACTTGTGATAGTCGAGAAGGCTGGAGCTATTTATCACAGTTATTATTGAACAAAAATCTGCAGAATCGGAATATCACCTTCAAGAACTACCAGAGGATGTTCAAGAATTAAAAGTTTTTGTATGCGAAAAACAAAACTGTAAAAATTGAGAGTAATTATTAAAAACAAGATGGTTGATAAAAGGGTAAAAACCGAAATTAATGCTGTGGAGGAAGAAGGCAAAAAAACCTCAAGAAGGGTGACAAAGAGATAAAAACCGAAATTGTTACCGTAGAGAAAGAAGACAAAAAAAAGCTCAAACCACGGTCCACCTGTAAAAGGGTATCCAACTTGCACTATGGAAAAGCTACCAGAAAAGGAATTGAAAAAGAACCCAAAGAAGATTTTATTAATTTTAGAAGTCACCAGAATTGGCTGTCCTTTGCAGTTGACACTAAATCCCTAAAGTTGGCAAATCTGGTGAAATTTTACTAGATCTGGCAACTGTGGTCCAAAATTCTAGTTGAACTAGTAGTCATCTAGTTACCTTTGAAACCTTCATTTTTTTATACCCATCTCCTTTTAGCACATGTTGAGAAGATACGATAAAAATGTCAAAGTCAACGCCGACTTGACGACAATAATAAGTAAATGGCTTATAGTAGTAGTAGCAGTAGACAATGGAGGGGCGAAGCCTTGCGTCTAGGCCTTAGAGGAACTTTTTACAGTCCCCCGGTAAACCCATTCCTACTCCCTCATTCACTCCACGAGTCGATCATCCCTCCAATGAAGGAGAGTATCCCGTCCCATTTCAGAGTCGGAAGGTCCCCTCGATGAAGAAAGGCGGCTCCAAGTGTACTATGGCGCAGTCGCGGCCACCTATGGCACACTCCAAGAAAGTGGTATGACGACTCTTCCCCTGCCCTACAGTGGGTGCAGAGTGAACTGTCAGTCACTCCTAGGAGGTGCATGTGCCTGTTTAGTCTGCAGTGTCCAATAAGGATTCCTATAAGGTCTCCCAGGCACTGCCGACTTCTCCTAAGCAGCCACGAGGCCTTGGATCTATCCGGGTTAAGGTAGATTTCCTTGGTCTGTCTACATGTTCCCGACTGTGTCCCGTTAATCCTTGTACTTTCCCATGACCACTCATTCAGAGTGTGAGAGACGTACCTTTTAATTACTCCTAAACATGGCTCTGGTCCAGTAAAATATGTCTGGGAACCACGCTTGGTCGATTCTTCGGCACGCTTGTTCTTCTCGATGCCCCTGTGTCCAGGAACCCATCCCAGAGTTACCCTTTTTGTTTCTGCCAGTGACTCTAGAGCATCCCTTCAGTCCTGAGCGAGCTTTGTACTCGTTCCGCTCCTACAGATGGCTCGCAGAGCCGCATGACTGTCGGAGTAGATGTAGACTTGCTCTGTTCCCTGACTGACTTCTCTTCGTGTGGCCACCTCGAATATTGCAAACACCTCCGCCTGGGAAACCGCCCTGTGGCTTCCCAAGGCGAAGCCCTCGCCCTCTACATGGCCTGCTTTGCGTATCCCGGCTCCTGACTACTGTGTATTAGCCATTCTTGATCCGTCTGTATACCACACCTGATTATTCTTAGAAGGTTGCTGAAGCAGCTCTTAGGCCTTATAGGTTATCCTCGGTCTGATTACAGCAGTGTAGAGCCAGTGCAGGATGTGTGACTTTACACCCTGCTTCTTACCCACTGCCCTGTGTAGTTGCCGTGTCGGTGCTGTTGCCTTATTGCATGCCTTTTCCACGTGACTTTTCCAGGTCAGCCCGCTGATGTCGATGGACTCGATGGTCACCTCCAGGTAGTTAGCCTCTAGCTTTTGTAGCAGAGGTTCACCGTACATGGTGAACCACTGAACGTGAGTACCTAAATTCATTATAAATTTGACGACCAATACAACATTTTTCTATGCAACAAAATATTTCTATATCCAATTCTACTACATTGACCGTCTCTGGTTTGGGATAGTTATTTTCTAGACATTATGGTGAAGGAAAATGTGTGCTTTTCTTTACAATCTTACTTAAGGTTATGCGTAACTCCAAAATTATAAAGAAAAAGGTATTAAAAACCAATATTTTGTAGATCAAATTATAGTAATTACAGTTAAGATTATATTTCTATACTTAGACTTTACTTAAGTTTGCAAAGAGTACTTTTACAGCAGCGTGTAGGCTACTCCGCCATCATTATTTTGTGCTTTTTTGCAATGTGAGTGCCGTCACTATTCTTTATAATAAATGATAAAGTCGAATTCCAATGTGAGTACCATCACTTTTCTTTATAATAAAAGATAAAATCGAATTCCTAGAGGCTGCAATGCAACTAACAATTCTTGAATTCGAAGAGCAACTTCAAGGCGACGTGGTCGATTCTCAGTGTAGAAGTTTGCCCGGGGGAAAGGGGTATTTGGAGAAATGCTCGATGGTCTTTCCAACAGCTAACAGATCTCTCTGGTCACACAATAGTAGTTCTTCTCAGCTTTTGATAACGCTTTACGGAAGTTGGAAATAACTCGTTCTTGACTCTCCGACTCTTGAGAACGTATTGTTACAATACCCATGTTATTCGCATCTTTGCCGGTAATACACTCTGATGATCCGGTCTTCTCAGCAGATCAAAATTGGCGGAGAACCCCGGGTTTCTTGTAGTTTCTTCTTCTTTTTTATTCTTTGTCAGACGCTACAGAGATCTGGCAACGGCGGTGAGGCCAAATCTCATATTGGGCTCAGAACTGTATTTCCATCAACTCTTTCAATTGTGATCACCACACCACAATCACTTCTACTGTGATTGTGAAAAATTTAAAAAATTGGAGTTTTTATATAAGTTTTTTATTCTTTCTTTTCCATCGTTTTTGCATTCCACCAATTTTTGTTTTTTTAGTCACAAATCCTCCCTACCAATGGCGAACATTCTAAAATATGCTTTTTGAACCTATTGACGATCATTTATGTGAAATAACTTTTAAGACCATTAACATGCTCCAATTCTCTTCCACAGCTTCTCCAAAACTTTCTTAATTTCTGACTCCATATCATGTCTTAATTCTACCACAAAGGCTTTTGCTTCAATCTCTTTCTTGAGCTCTCCTAATTGACTTTCCACCAATTCTTTCAGTTGTTCCATTTTGCTATCTATATCCGATTCATTTCGTTTATAGTGGCTCTCAACCATTCATGAAATTAGAGTTCCTAGGAGGCTTTTTATTTCATTGTTTTTACTTTCCATCAATGTTTAGTTTATGATCACACTTATGTGAAATAATTTTCCAGAGATTAATACCTCATTTTTAATACTTGTGTTGCCTAGTACCTACTCTCGCACTCGAGAGCTTTAAGTTGATGATTGATGTTTATTAGCAATAACATGTAAGTGATCAATATTTAATTAAGACTATACAATAATAAATAATTACCTAGTAAATGTTATCAGGACCGATAAGTAAAGAAATAGAAGTAAAGGAAACTTTGATTATCTAATCTTTACTACGCTGCATTAAGCACTATCGTTGATCAATTATGTAACGTTGTTGCAACCCATACCACTAAACATGGTACGTAGGTATAGTTACTCTGCTCATAAACAACCAAACTAACCTTTAAATTTTTAGTCTCGTAGCTCGTCGTTAAATCCTCAAAAAGCCGAGTTCTCTTCGGTAGACTTCAGCAAGTTCAAATGCGTGATATGCGACAAATACCTTTCAGTACCGCCAATCCACATGTGCACAGATCCAGAGAGAAAGGGCTGGAACATTTGCGGAAGGTGCGATTTTCCTGAAGACCCCAACATAACCCATAACTTGGGGTTTGAACAAGTGGCAAAATACTTGGAGTTTCCCTGCAGTGTCCATCCTACCTGCAAGAAGAAGGTGCGCTTTGGCGAAGCTGAAGAACACGAGTTAAAATGTGATTGTCGCGAGATTGTATGTGGAATATGCGGGGAACGATATCTGTTGGCCACGGTCCAGGTACATTTTCAATTGAAGCATAAGAACCTGTTATTCAGTGAAAAGAACTTGGTGGTAAGGGAAAAGGATATTTGCGATCATAGGAGCACTAACACGTTTCTCATGATTAAGTCCAAGGATAAGTACTTGGTAAGTACCAGCGCTAATCGCGTACCTTTAGGCACCAACATAATACTCTCAATAAAAGTGGCGTGTGTGAGTGGGCTTCCGGAGCCCCTAGCCTTCGACGTTGTCTTCAGCAATGACAACAACACGATTACGTTCAAAAACCGTCAAATTAAGAGACGTCCAAAAGAGCATGACGATTGGATCAATTACATTTTCAACCTTTCTGCTGTTAAGAAAATTTTCCTGCCAGATGAGAGTGAGTTAACCATGGAGCTTCAGGTCCATCGTTATGTTGAAAACGACACTGGGAAGAAGACGGGGGAGTGCAGAGATTTTGATAAAAACTCTGAAATGCTTGAGAAGCTGATAGCTGAACTAGAATGCCCGATATGTACCAGCGTCATGAAGGACAAAGTTGTTATTTGTGCTAAAGGGCATTCGATATGTCAAAAATGCAGAGATGTGGTGAATGTTTGTCAAGTTTGTCGGGGTGCGTTTGTTGCACAGAGAAATGTTGCCCTTGAGGATATATCCAAGAAACTGGAAGGTTTTCTAGTGTAAGAGAGTAAAATAATTATTATAAAGATTTTTTTTTATTTACTTGTTACCACATATTTGTTTAAAAGAACACTTTACATACAATAATAATTCTATTGTATAATAAAATACATACAAGTCTATGACTGTTATGATCTACACCTATCGCTCTAGTTTATCTAATATTTTGTACAAACTAAATTCATCGTATACTTTATAAAGAGCACATTTACGTTAAACAAATGTATACTTTTTATTACATGTATCTCTTTTAACCCATATGGTTTATGCGTATACAGTAAATTGTCCACTTTTAAATGATGACGAGTTATCACGTATGAGCAGCAAGTTTGCTTTGCTAGTTTTTGCAAGAAAATGTGATGTAAAGAGGTCCAAATTAAGACAGATTCTTGGCTATTTTATCACTACACAGACATAAGAAAATTTGGATTATTGTTACCTATAAATATTTATATAAAGTACGAGCGACACTTTATAGACATTATCGAGTTTTATTATTGACAATCACCATCGAACTATTTACACTTATATGTACATAATTTATATTTACTCTGGAAATGGAAAATCTATATGGTTTTTGCCATTTTTGATTCGGTCTTACTTGATGTCGTCTGGGAATCACAATACATATACTTCAATAGGATTGTTTGCATGTATGGGTAATATATGAAGGTTTTTGGCAAAAGAAAGGTGGGTCCAATAAGGTATGAAATATGTAGGTTTTATGTACGGGTCTGGCTGTTGGAGTATAGCACAAAAACTGTTTCACCAATTGAATAAATATAAAAATCAATTTTTATGGTAAGATTTGGACCAGTTTCAGCACATAGGGGGTCATCGGCGCCAACATTGGTCGTAGCGAGCCAGTAATTGAAGAAAGAGTAGAATCGATAATTTTTGCGAATTTAGTCAGTTTGATATGGCACATTGCATCTCGCTTAATATCCGTTTGGCTGCTAAGATTAAGAGAGGGAAGAGAGGTGAAGTCTATATATTCAGAGACTAATGAAATTACTTTTTTTGGAGTAACGTAACATATAGGTTTTTATCAAGAACAGGGTGTTTTTCAATTGACTGGTACTACCGAATCTGAATCGCAGTTGATAGTCGCGTCATCCTAACTAGAAAAATGTAGCTGAAAATTAGTACCATATGAACAGTGATCCAACAGAAGAAATATCGATTTTGCACTTTTCAGGATTAGGGTGTGGATACTATTGTAACATGCGTACTCAGCTCCAAATTATTAGCTTTATAGTTTTATGTTTAATCAAAACGAAACTTAAAATACTTTAAATTTGGTGTACTACTTTAAACTGACATTATTTGTTTTAATCGGTAATGCAAAAATGTCAACATTACATTTGTTTTCACTGACTGTGACGATATGAAACTGACAGCAACGTATTTTTACTGGAGAAAATTAGCTAAAAATGAGAACCCACAAATACAAGAACTGTTGAAAAAAGAAATATCGAAATTGCCCTTTTCTGGAATAGAGTACATGACGACTTTATTCAAAATTCATCTTTTTAAAATTCAAATAAAGTGAATTGGCAATTGGCAAAGTTTTTCGTTTAATTGAAGAAAAGTACAATTTCTCACTTCTGAAGGAAGATATAACTTACATTTAAAAAAAGCATAATGTCATCTCAGGCGGAAAAAGCACTTAAACCCTATCATGTATCATGTTGAACAAATATTACAAAAATGTCAAAAATACATGTTTTTTTCTCAGTTGACTTGGTAGGACCTAATATGAAACTAACAACATCCGCGTCTTTTTAACCGGAGAAGATCTATATAGAGAAGAACCCATAGAGAACTCTGGATAAACAGTTCACCTATAGAAACAAAAAATTGAAATGGATTATACGAAAAATGCTTATAATTCTCTATTTGAAAACCTTATTTTCAAAAATAAAAAAATGTTCTTATGTTGCTTGGATTTTGGTCCTAATCTTAATCTGCCCTAATAAATTCAAAATTCGAAAATCAAAATGCAAAGCATTTGCATTTTGAATCGTTTTGCGTCACAATTAAGTTAGTTTTTATCTGGAAATTGGATTGCTCCAGAAACACCGAAATTTGTATTTTTGAAAGTGCTGAGTAAATTTTCATCAATTTTGGCGATAAAATGTAAATTTTTCTTTACATTTTGAGTCTGAATTTATCTAAAAGCTCCAAACTGACATTTTTAGAGTTTGTGACCCACTTTTGGATCTAATTCTAACCACAGTTTCTCCAAAAACGCTCTATTTACCTTTTCAGAAGCTTTGAGTCATTTTTGACTAATTTTGACCATAATCCTAAATTAAATTTCACGAAATTGTCTCTATCACCTTGGGTTACTTTTTAACCACGTTTGACCCCAATCTTAACCTGATGTTTTTTAAATATGCATTTTGAGTGAAACTTAAATTATTTTGATATACAAAAGCACTGAGTCAAGTTAGACGATTTGACTCAGTTTGGCCCGTTTTTATCCTAAAATTGAACTTCTTTGTCTGAAGCTCCAAACTGATATTTTTTAGGGCCTGTGACTCAAATTTAAACAATTTCGGCCCTAGACCTAATCCAAAACTCTTAACTCTTTTTAGACACATTATGTCTGAATTTCTTCAAAAGCCCCAAATGACATTTTTACAATGTGTGAATCATTTTTAACCGATTTTTACCCTAATTCTAACCCCAGCTTCTCCGAAAACTCTCTATTTGCCTTCTCAAAAGCTTTGAGTCATCTTTGAGCGATTTTAGCCAAAATCCTGACCTAAATTTCTTGAAATTTTCTTTTTTTAGTGGTCTTAAGCCATTTCTAACGTTGTTAAGTTTGACTTAACCATTTTCTAATGGAATTTTGAGTCGATTTGTATCAAATTTAAATTAATTTGTATATGAAAATATTATTTACTGAAAGCAACAAATTAAACGATGTGACTCAGCTTGGTCTGTTTTTATATTGAAATTGAATTTTTCCTAAAACGTCAAAATTTTTATTTTTGAAAGTTTTGAGTCAATTTTAATCTATTTCGGCCCTAATCCCAAACCGAAATTTTTAAAATGTGAATTTTTAAAACATTTTGAGTCCGAATATATCTAGATGCTCCAAACTGACATTTTTTTAGGTTTATTTCCCTTTTCAGAAGCTTTGAGCCATTTTTAACTAATTTTGGCCACAACCCTAAACTAAATTTCACAAAATTTTGTCTTTTATCGCCTTGAGTTAATTTAACCATGTTTGACTTTTTACCTGATTTTTTTGAAATTTGCATTTTGAGTCGTTTCGAGTCAAATTAAATTATTTTGATATACGAAACTGTTATTTTACCGAAAGTAATAAATTAGACGATTTGACTTAGTTTACCCCATTGTTATCCTAAAACTGAATTTCTTCAGAAACAAAGAAATTTTTATTTTTGGAAGTTCGAATTTTAATCGATTTCGGCTCTAATCCTAAACTGAAATTTTTTTCAATCTAAATTTTTTAGACAGTTTGTGTCTGAGTTTGTCTAGAAGCCCATACTGACATTTTTTTAGAGTCTGTGACTCATTTTTAACCAATTTTAACCCCTAATCTAAGACTAAGGCATAATGTCAGAGTTTCTCCAAAAACACTCTATTTGCCTTTTCAAAAGCTTCGAGTCATTCTTAAATAATTTTGGTGTTTATATATTAGTTATTTTACTAAAACAATCAATTAGACGATTTGAATCAGTAGGCTGAAAGACATTTTTATTTTTGATACTTTTATTTTAACCAATTTCGGTCCCACTCGTAACACGAAATCTTGAAACTTGTATTTTTAGACACTCTGTGTCTGAATTTCTTCAAAAGCTCCAAATTGATATTTTTTATAGTTTCTGAATAATTTTTATCGATTTTGGCCCTAATTCTAACACGAATTTCTCCAAAAACTCTCTATTTGATTTCTCAAAAGCTTTGAGTCACTCTTGACCGATATTAGGCATACTCCTAACCTACATTTTCAATTTTTTTTTGAGTTGTCTCAAGCCAATTTTAAAGTTGTTAAATTTGACTCTAATCTTACAAGGATTTTTTGAAAATGGAATTTTGAATCGGTTAAATCAGTAGGCATGATTTTATTCTAAAAATTGAGTTTTTCTTGAAACTTGTATTTTTAGACACTCTGAATCTGAATTTCTCCAAAAACCCCAAATTGATATTTTTTACAATCTGTGAATCATTTTTATCCAATTTTAGCCCTAATTCTAACGCTAGTTCCTCTAAAAACTCTGTATTTGCCTTCTCAAAAGCTTTGAGTCACTCTTGACCGATTTTAGCCATAATCCTGACCTACATTTTTCAACAACTTTTTTTTCAGTCGTCTCAAGCCAATTTTAAAGTTGTTGTTATTAAGTTTGACTCTAATCTTATCCGGATTTTTTGAAAATGGAATTTTGAATCGTTCGAATCAGGAAGTTGAAAGTAATAAATTAGACAATTTGGCTCAGTTTGGCCTGTTTTTATCCTAAAAATGAATGTCTCCAAAACCGCAGAAATCCTTAATTTTGAAAAAATTCTAACTCTAAAAAGTCTGTAATTGCCTACTCAAAATCTTTGATTTTAGCCATAATCCTGACCTGAATTTATTTTTTTAGTCGTCTTAAGCCATTTTTAAAGTTGTTTGACCCTAATCTTAACCGGATTGTTTTGAGAAATAAGATTTTGAGTCGTTCCGAGTGAAATTTAAAATATTTTGATATATAAAAACGTTATTTTACAAAATAAATTAGACGATTTGAATCAGTAGTCATCATTTGATTCTAAAATTAAATTTTTACAAAAGCTAAATTTAAATTTTGGATGCTTTGAATCGATTTTAACCAATTTCGGCCCTAATCCTAATCCGAAATTCTTGAAATTTGTATTTTTAGACACTTTGGATCTGAATTTCTCCAAACTGACATTTTTTGCAGTCTGAGAATCATTTTTGTTAGTTTTTGGCCCTAAATCTTAACCCAGTTTCTCAAAAAACTTTCTATTTGCCTTCTCCAAAATTTGAGACATCTTTGACCGATTTTAGTCATAATCCTCAAACTTCCAGAAACCTTTAAATTTCTCGACATTTTCTTTTTTAGTCTTTCTTTTCGAAAATAGAATTTTGAGTCGTCTTGTGTCAAATTAAAATTATTTTGATATATGAAAATGATTTTTGAAAATGGAATTTTGAATCATTCGAATCAGTAAGTTGAAAGTAACAAATTAGACGATTTGACTCAATTTGGCCTGTTTTTATCCTAAAATTGAATGTCTCCAAAAACGCAGAAATTCCTAATTTTGAAAAAATTCTTACTCTAAAAAGTCAAAATTCTCACTCCAAAAAGTCTCTATTTGCCTTCTCAAAGCTTTGATTTTAGCCATAATCCTGACCTGAATTTATTTTTTTAGTCGTCTTAAGCCATTTTTAAAGTTGTTAAGTTTGACCCTAATCTTAACCGGATTGTTTTGAGAAATAAGATTTTGAGTCGTTTCGAGTGAAATTTAAATTATTTTGATATATAAAAACGTTATTTTACAAAATAAATTATACGATTTGAATCAGTAGCCATCATTTTATTCTAAAATTAAATTTTTACAAAAGCAAAATTTAAATTTTGGATGCTTTAAATCGATTTTAACCAATTTCGGCCCTAATCCTAATCCGAAATTCTTGAAATTTGTATCTTTAGACACTTTGGATCTGAATTTCTCCAAACTGATATTTTTGGCAGTCTGAGAATCATTTTAAATGGATTTTGGCCCTAAATCTTACCCCAGTTTCTCAAAACAATTTCTATTTGCCTTCTCAAAAATTTGAGACATCTTTGACCGATTTTAGTCATAATCCTCAAACTTCCAGAAACCTTTAAATTTCTCGACATTTTCTTTTTTAGTCTTTCTTTTCGAAAATAGAATTTTGAGTCGTCTTGTGTCAAATTAAAATTATTTTGATATATGAAAATGATTTTTGAAAATGGAATTTTGAATCATTCGAATCAGTAAGTTGAAAGTAACAAATTAGACGATTTGACTCAATTTGGCCTGTTTTTATCCTAAAATTGAATGTCTCCAAAAACGCAGAAATTCCTAATTTTGAAAAAATTCTTACTCTAAAAAGTCAAAATTCTCACTCCAAAAAGTCTCTATTTGCCTTCTCAAAGCTTTGATTTTAGCCATAATCCTGACCTGAATTTATTTTTTTAGTCGTCTTAAGCCATTTTTAAAGTTGTTAAGTTTGACCCTAATCTTAACCGGATTGTTTTGAGAAATAAGATTTTGAGTCGTTTCGAGTGAAATTTAAATTATTTTGATATATAAAAACGTTATTTTACAAAATAAATTATACGATTTGAATCAGTAGCCATCATTTTATTCTAAAATTAAATTTTTACAAAAGCAAAATTTAAATTTTGGATGCTTTAAATCGATTTTAACCAATTTCGGCACTAATCCAAATCCGAAATTCTTGAAATTTGTATTTTTAGACACTTTGGATCTGAATTTCTCCAAACTGATATTTTTTGCAGTCTGAGAATCATTTTAAATGGATTTTGGCCCTAAATCTTACCCCAGTTTCCCAAAAAACTTTCTATTTGCCTTCTCAAAAATTTGAGACATCTTTAACCGATTTTAGTCATAATCCTCAAACTTCCAGAAACCTTTAAATTTCTCGACATTTTCTTTTTTAGTCTTTCTTTTCGAAAATAGAATTTTGAGTCGTCTTGTGTCAAATTAAAATTATTTTGATATATGAAAATGATTTTTGAAAATGGAATTTTGAATCATTCGAATCAGTAAGTTGAAAGTAACAAATTAGACGATTTGACTCAATTTGGCCTGTTTTTATCCTAAAATTGAATGTCTCCAAAAACGCAGAAATTCCTAATTTTGAAAAAATTCTTACTCTAAAAAGTCAAAATTCTCACTCCAAAAAGTCTCTATTTGCCTTCTCAAAGCTTTGATTTTAGCCATAATCCTGACCTGAATTTCTTTTTTTAGTCGTCTTAAGCCATTTTTAAAGTTGTTAAGTTTGACCCTAATCTTAACCGGATTGTTTTGAGAAATAAGATTTTGAGTCGTTCCGAGTGAAATTTAAAATATTTTGATATATAAAAACGTTATTTTACAAAATAAATTAGACGATTTGAATCAGTAGTCATCATTGTATTCTAAAATTAAATTTTTACAAAAGCAAAATTTAAATTTTGGATGCTTTAAATCGATTTTAACCAATTTCGGCCCTAATCCTAATCCGAAATTCTTGAAATTTGTATCTTTAGACACTTTGGATCTGAATTTCTCCAAACTGATATTTTTTGCAGTCTGAGAATCATTTTAAATGGATTTTGGCCCTAAATCTTACCCCAGTTTCTCAAAACACTTTCCATTTGCCTTCTCAAAAATTTGAGACATCTTTGACCGATTTTAGTCATAATCCTCAAACTTCCAGAAACCTTTAAATTTCTCGACATTTTCTTTTTTAGTCTTTCTTTTCGAAAATAGAATTTTGAGTTGTCTTGTGTCAAATTAAAATTATTTTGATATATGAAAATGATTTTTGAAAATGGAATTTTCAATCATTCGAATCAGTAAGTTGAAAGTAACAAATTAGACGATTTGACTCAATTTGGCCTGTTTTTATCCTAAACTTGAATGTCTCCAAAAACGCAGAAATTCCTAATTTTGAAAAAATTCTCACTCTAAAAAGTCAAAATTCTCACTCCAAAAAGTCTCTATTTGCCTTCTCAAGCTTTGATTTTAGCCATAATCCTGACCTGAATTTCTTTTTTTAGTCGTCTTAAGCCATTTTTAAAGTTGTTAAGTTTGACCCTAATCTTAACCGGATTGTTTTGAGAAATAAGATTTTGAGTCGTTCCGAGTGAAATTTAAAATATTTTGATATATAAAAACGTTATTTTACAAAATAAATTAGACGATTTGAATCAGTAGTCATCATTTTATTCTAAAATTAAATTTTTACAAAAGCAAAATTTAAATTTTGGATGCTTTAAATCGATTTTAACCAATTTCGGCCCTAATCCTAATCCGAAATTCTTGAAATTTGTATTTTTAGACACTTTGGATCTGAATTTCTCCAAACTGATATTTTTTGCAGTCTGAGAATCATTTTAAATGGATTTTGGCCCTAAATCTTACCCCAGTTTCTCAAAACACTTTCTATTTGCCTTCTCAAAAATTTGAGACATCTTTGACCGATTTTAGTCATAATCCTCAAAC
This sequence comes from Taphrorychus bicolor, assembly GCA_951812265.1. Classification (NCBI taxonomy): domain Eukaryota; kingdom Metazoa; phylum Arthropoda; class Insecta; order Coleoptera; family Curculionidae; genus Taphrorychus; species Taphrorychus bicolor. The sequence continues at coordinate 24,580,800 of OX638299.1, read as the reverse complement.
TTCCAGAAACCTTTAAATTTCTCGACATTTTCTTTTTTAGTCTTTCTTTTCGAAAATAGAATTTTGAGTCGTCTTGTGTCAAATTAAAATTATTTTGATATATGAAAATGATTTTTGAAAATGGAATTTTGAATCATTCGCATCAGTAAGTTGAAAGTAACAAATTAGACGATTTGACTCAATTTGGCCTGTTTTTATCCTAAAATTGAATGTCTCCAAAAACGCAGAAATTCCTAATTTTGAAAAAATTCTTACTCTAAAAAGTCAAAATTCTCACTCCAAAAAGTCTCTATTTGCCTTCTCAAAGCTTTGATTTTAGCCATAATCCTGACCTGAATTTATTTTTTTAGTCGTCTTAAGCCATTTTTAAAGTTGTTAAGTTTGACCCTAATCTTAACCGGATTGTTTTGAGAAATAAGATTTTGAGTCGTTCCGAGTGAAATTTAAAATATTTTGATATATAAAAACGTTATTTTACAAAATAAATTAGACGATTTGAATCAGTAGTCATCATTTTATTCTAAAATTAAATTTTTACAAAAGCAAAATTTAAATTTTGGATGCTTTAAATCGATTTTAACCAATTTCGGCCCTAATCCTAATCCGAAATTCTTGAAATTTGTATTTTTAGACACTTTGGATCTGAATTTCTCCAAACTGATATTTTTTGCAGTCTGAGAATCATTTTAAATGGATTTTGGCCCTAAATCTTACCCCAGTTTCCCAAAAAACTTTCTATTTGCCTTCTCAAAAATTTGAGACATCTTTAACCGATTTTAGTCATAATCCTCAAACTTCCAGAAACCTTTAAATTTCTCGACATTTTCTTTTTTAGTCTTTCTTTTCGAAAATAGAATTTTGAGTCGTCTTGTGTCAAATTAAAATTATTTTGATATATGAAAATGATTTTTGAAAATGGAATTTTGAATCATTCGAATCAGTAAGTTGAAAGTAACAAATTAGACGATTTGACTCAATTTGGCCTGTTTTTATCCTAAAATTGAATGTCTCCAAAAACGCAGAAATTCCTAATTTTGAAAAAATTCTTACTCTAAAAAGTCAAAATTCTCACTCCAAAAAGTCTCTATTTGCCTTCTCAAAGCTTTGATTTTAGCCATAATCCTGACCTGAATTTATTTTTTTAGTCGTCTTAAGCCATTTTTAAAGTTGTTAAGTTTGACCCTAATCTTAACCGGATTGTTTTGAGAAATAAGATTTTGAGTCGTTTCGAGTGAAATTTAAATTATTTTGATATATAAAAACGTTATTTTACAAAATAAATTATACGATTTGAATCAGTAGCCATCATTTTATTCTAAAATTAAATTTTTACAAAAGCAAAATTTAAATTTTGGATGCTTTAAATCGATTTTAACCAATTTCGGCACTAATCCAAATCCGAAATTCTTGAAATTTGTATTTTTAGACACTTTGGATCTGAATTTCTCCAAACTGATATTTTTTGCAGTCTGAGAATCATTTTAAATGGATTTTGGCCCTAAATCTTACCCCAGTTTCCCAAAAAACTTTCTATTTGCCTTCTCAAAAATTTGAGACATCTTTAACCGATTTTAGTCATAATCCTCAAACTTCCAGAAACCTTTAAATTTCTCGACATTTTCTTTTTTAGTCTTTCTTTTCGAAAATAGAATTTTGAGTCGTCTTGTGTCAAATTAAAATTATTTTGATATATGAAAATGATTTTTGAAAATGGAATTTTGAATCATTCGAATCAGTAAGTTGAAAGTAACAAATTAGACGATTTGACTCAATTTGGCCTGTTTTTATCCTAAAATTGAATGTCTCCAAAAACGCAGAAATTCCTAATTTTGAAAAAATTCTTACTCTAAAAAGTCAAAATTCTCACTCCAAAAAGTCTCTATTTGCCTTCTCAAAGCTTTGATTTTAGCCATAATCCTGACCTGAATTTCTTTTTTTAGTCGTCTTAAGCCATTTTTAAAGTTGTTAAGTTTGACCCTAATCTTAACCGGATTGTTTTGAGAAATAAGATTTTGAGACGTTCCGAGTGAAATTTAAAATATTTTGATATATAAAAACGTTATTTTACAAAATAAATTATACGATTTGAATCAGTAGTCATCATTTTATTCTAAAATTAAATTTTTACAAAAGCAAAATTTAAATTTTGGATGCTTTAAATCGATTTTGACCAATTTCGGCCCTAATCCTAATCCGAAATTCTTGAAATTTGTATCTTTAGACACTTTGGATCTGAATTTCTCCAAACTGATATTTTTTTGCAGTCTGAGAATCATTTTAAATGGATTTTGGCCCTAAATCTTACCCCAGTTTCTCAAAACACTTTCCATTTGCCTTCTCAAAAATTTGAGACATCTTTAACCGATTTTAGTCATAATCCTCAAACTTCCAGAAACCTTTAAATTTCTCGACATTTTCTTTTTTAGTCTTTCTTTTCGAAAATAGAATTTTGAGTCGTCTTGTGTCAAATTAAAATTATTTTGATATATGAAAATGATTTTTGAAAATGGAATTTTGAATCATTCGAATCAGTAAGTTGAAAGTAACAAATTAGACGATTTGACTCAATTTGGCCTGTTTTTATCCTAAAATTGAATGTCTCCAAAAACGCAGAAATTCCTAATTTTGAAAAAATTCTTACTCTAAAAAGTCAAAATTCTCACTCCAAAAAGTCTCTATTTGCCTTCTCAAAGCTTTGATTTTAGCCATAATCCTGACCTGAATTTCTTTTTTTAGTCGTCTTAAGCCATTTTTAAAGTTGTTAAGTTTGACCCTAATCTTAACCGGATTGTTTTGAGAAATAAGATTTTGAGTCGTTCCGAGTGAAATTTAAAATATTTTGATATATAAAAACGTTATTTTACAAAATAAATTAGACGATTTGAATCAGTAGTCATCATTGTATTCTAAAATTAAATTTTTACAAAAGCAAAATTTAAATTTTGGATGCTTTAAATCGATTTTAACCAATTTCGGCCCTAATCCTAATCCGAAATTCTTGAAATTTGTATCTTTAGACACTTTGGATCTGAATTTCTCCAAACTGATATTTTTTGCAGTCTGAGAATCATTTTAAATGGATTTTGGCCCTAAATCTTACCCCAGTTTCTCAAAACACTTTCCATTTGCCTTCTCAAAAATTTGAGACATCTTTGACCGATTTTAGTCATAATCCTCAAACTTCCAGAAACCTTTAAATTTCTCGACATTTTCTTTTTTAGTCTTTCTTTTCGAAAATAGAATTTTGAGTTGTCTTGTGTCAAATTAAAATTATTTTGATATATGAAAATGATTTTTGAAAATGGAATTTTCAATCATTCGAATCAGTAAGTTGAAAGTAACAAATTAGACGATTTGACTCAATTTGGCCTGTTTTTATCCTAAACTTGAATGTCTCCAAAAACGCAGAAATTCCTAATTTTGAAAAAATTCTCACTCTAAAAAGTCAAAATTCTCACTCCAAAAAGTCTCTATTTGCCTTCTCAAGCTTTGATTTTAGCCATAATCCTGACCTGAATTTCTTTTTTTAGTCGTCTTAAGCCATTTTTAAAGTTGTTAAGTTTGACCCTAATCTTAACCGGATTGTTTTGAGAAATAAGATTTTGAGTCGTTCCGAGTGAAATTTAAAATATTTTGATATATAAAAACGTTATTTTACAAAATAAATTAGACGATTTGAATCAGTAGTCATCATTTTATTCTAAAATTAAATTTTTACAAAAGCAAAATTTAAATTTTGGATGCTTTAAATCGATTTTAACCAATTTCGGCCCTAATCCTAATCCGAAATTCTTGAAATTTGTATTTTTAGACACTTTGGATCTGAATTTCTCCAAACTGATATTTTTTGCAGTCTGAGAATCATTTTAAATGGATTTTGGCCCTAAATCTTACCCCAGTTTCTCAAAACACTTTCTATTTGCCTTCTCAAAAATTTGAGACATCTTTGACCGATTTTAGTCATAATCCTCAAACTTCCAGAAACCTTTAAATTTCTCGACATTTTCTTTTTTAGTCTTTCTTTTCGAAAATAGAATTTTGAGTCGTCTTGTGTCAAATTAAAATTATTTTGATATATGAAAATGATTTTTGAAAATGGAATTTTGAATCATTCGCATCAGTAAGTTGAAAGTAACAAATTAGACGATTTGACTCAATTTGGCCTGTTTTTATCCTAAAATTGAATGTCTCCAAAAACGCAGAAATTCCTAATTTTGAAAAAATTCTTATTCTAAAAAGTCAAAATTCTCACTCCAAAAAGTCTCTATTTGCTTTCTCAAAGCTTTGATTTTAGTCATAATCCTGACCTGAATTTCTTTTTTTAGTCGTCTTAAGCCATTTTTAAAGTTGTTAAGTTTGACCCTAATCTTAACCGGATTGTTTTGAGAAATAAGATTTTGAGTCGTTTCGAGTGAAATTTAAATTATTTTGATATATAAAAACGTTATTTTACAAAATAAATTAGACGATATGAATCAGTAGCCATCATTTTATTCTAAAATTAAATTTTTACAAAAGCAAAGAAATTTTAAATTTTGGATGCTTTAAATCGATTTTAACCAATTTCGGCCCTAATCCTAATCCGAAATTCTTGAAATTTGTATTTTTAGACACTTTGGATCTGAATTTCTCCAAACTGATATTTTTTGCAGTCTGAGAATCATTTTAAATGGATTTTGGCCCTAAATCTTACCCCAGTTTCTCAAAAAACTTTCTATTTGCCTTCTCAAAAAATTGAGACATCTTTGACCGATTTTAGTCATAATCCTCAAACTTCCAGACACCTTTAAATTTCTCGACAATTTCTTTTTTAGTCTTTCTTTTCGAAAATAGAATTTTGAGTCGTCTTGTGTCAAATTAAAATTATTTTGATATATGAAAATGATTTTTGAAAATGGAATTTTGAATCATTCGAATCAGTAAGTTGAAAGTAACAAATTAGACGATTTGACTCAATTTGGCCTGTTTTTATCCTAAAATTGAATGTCTCCAAAAACGCAGAAATTCCTAATTTTGAAAAAATTCTTACTCTAAAAAGTCAAAATTCTCACTCCAAAAAGTCTCTATTTGCCTTCTCAAAGCTTTGATTTTAGCCATAATCCTGACCTGAATTTCTTTTTTTAGTCGTCTTAAGCCATTTTTAAAGTTGTTAAGTTTGACCCTAATCTTAACCGGATTGTTTTGAGAAATAAGATTTTGAGTCGTTTCGAGTGAAATTTAAAATATTTTGATATATAAAAACGTTATTTTACAAAATAAATTAGACGATTTGAATCAGTAGTCATCATTTTATTCTAAAATTAAATTTTTACAAAAGCAAAATTTAAATTTTGGATGCTTTAAATCGATTTTAACCAATTTCGGCACTAATCCAAATCCGAAATTCTTGAAATTTGTATTTTTAGACACTTTGGATCTGAATTTCTCCAAAATGATATTTTTTGCAGTCTGAGAATCATTTTAAATGGATTTTGGCCCTAAATCTTACCCCAGTTTCTCAAAAAACTTTCTATTTGCCTTCTCAAAAATTTGAGACATCTTTGACCGATTTTAGTCATAATCCTCAAACTTCCAGAAACCTTTAAATTTCTCGACATTTTCTTTTTTAGCCTTTTTTTTCGAAAATAGAATTTTGAGTCGTCTTGTGTCAAATTAAAATTATTTTGATATATGAAAATGATTTTTGAAAATGGAATTTTGAATCATTCGAATCAGTAAGTTGAAAGTAACAAATTAGACGATTTGACTCAATTTGGCCTGTTTTTATCCTAAACTTGAATGTCTCCAAAAACGCAGAAATTCCTAATTTTGAAAAAATTTTCACTCTAAAAAGTCAAAATTCTCACTCCAAAAAGTCTCTATTTGCCTTCTCAAAGCTTTGATTTTAGCCATAATCCTGACCTAAATTTCTTTTTATAGCCGTCTTAAGCCATTTTTAAAGTTGTTAAGTTTAACTGTAATAAAGAAGCAAGTTTCTCGGGTAATCGGTCGGTAACTGACCGATTACCCGACTGATCGAGACACTCACTATATTTGACTCTAATCTTAACCGGATTTTTTTGAGAAATAAAATTTTGAGTGGTTTCGAGTGATATTTAAATTATTTTAATATATAAAAATGTTATTTTACAAAATAAATTAGACGATTTGATCCGAAATTCTTGAAACTTTCATTTTCAAACACTTCGGATCTGAATTTCTCCAAGAGCTCCAAACTGACATTTTTTGCAGTCTGTGAGTCATTTTTAATGGCCCTAAATCTAACCTCAGTTTCTCCAAAAACTTTCTATTTGCCGTCTCAAAAAATTGAGTCATCTTTGACTGATTTTAGCCATAATTCTAACCTTTTAAATTTCTCGGCATTCTTTTTTTAGTCTTTCTTTTCGAAAATAGAATTTTGAGTCGGTTTGTGTCAAGTTTAAATTATTTTGATATATGAAAATGTTATTTTACAAAATAAATTAGATGATTTGAATCAGTGGGCATGATTTTATCATGAAATTGAATATTTACAAGGAAGTTTTGAGTCAATTTTAAACAATTTTCGGCCCTATTCCTAAACCGAATTTCTTGAAACTTGACAGATCCAAATTGATATTTTTATAGTGTTTGTGGGTAATTTTTAACCGACTTTAGCATTAATTCTAATCCAATTGTCCCCAAACGCTTTCTATTTGGCTTGTCAAAAGCTTTGAGTTATTTTTAACTAATTTTGGCCATAATCCTAAATTGAATTTCAAGAAATTTTATTTTTTTCTTGCTTTGAGTTAGTTTTTAACCAAGTTTGACCCTAATCTTAACCTGATTTTTTTTTAAGTATGCTTTTTGAGTTGTTACGAGTCAAATAATTTCATATACAAATAAATAAATATACAAAATAAATTATTGTGGTATACAAAACCGTTACTTTACTGAAAAATATTATTTTACTGAAAGCACTGAGTAAAATTAGACCATTTGACTCAGTTTGATCTGTTTTTATCCTAAAATTAAATTTCTTTGTCTGAAGCTCCAAACTAACATTTTCTAAAGTCTGTGACACATATTTAACCAATTTCGGCCCTAATCCTAACCCAAAAATTCTTGAAACTTGCATTTTTAAACACACTCCATCTGAATTTCTCCACAAGATACAAATTGATATTTTTTAGAGCCTTTTTGTGATTCATTTTCAACCGATTTTAGGCCTAATTCTAAGTGAGTTTTTGATAACAAAGTAGGTAAAAAGAATGAGAAGCACGGATGTGGTGCCACCTTTTGAAGGAAACTGTTATGAGCATAAGCCATCGATTATATTTATAATCTAAAGTGGATGCGCAATAGATCGATAAAAAGCTACACCCTGTCGTTCTCCATGTTTTTATCTGTACGAAGTTGGCGCCGCTATATGAAGATGGCAGCACAGGGCGACAAGTTTAACATGAAGAGGAATAACCTCCTTTACCGGAGTATTTGATAATATCTAAATATTCCACATAGTTAAAATATACAAACATACATAGGGTGGTCTGCCAGGTACCGCATGGAAAAACTATTCATTTCAAAAAGTCTCAAAATTCGGTATTGTTCTAAACCCTGGTATTGTACCTAACTCTCCTAAGCCAGCGCCATCTTTTTTTTTTTAAACAGAACCACCCACATTTGCTCACGAATTCGACTCTACTGTCATTTTCACTCAAACGTTTTCGAGAAAATGCAGCCTGAAAATCGCATTTTTCCAAATACTGAGAAAATCTTGTTTCTGAGAAATGAGACCACACCTATGTTCAAAATAGCATGTGCCCAATACAGTCACTTACATATATTACCCATTAACTTATTTTTGTCATCTCTACATGTATATTTACATGTACATATGTCGTATTTACATGTACATCTATGGATTTTAAGAGAGAGACTGCTACACAGGGTGTGTCTCAGGCTATACGCGATGGTAATTTTTAAAAAAAATTTCTTTCCCATAAGCTTATGTTCTCTCAGTATTTCTATAGAGCACAATTCTGAAAACGTTTAGAACTCTACCGGGTGTTTCAATTAACGATAATTTGCTGTTTTTTAATGAAACATCCTGTACATTTTTGGATTTGCCTTATTAGTTTTGCCTTGGATCTTATGTCTGGAAACGAACTCTTCTCAAGCAAATGGCCGCTGAAAATTGTAATTTTTAACATTTTAAAAAACTTCACAAATCTTGAACTTCAACCAAAAGGATTTTATATTCTAATCCGAGTTTTCATCAAGTTAATTGTTATAGATATAGATAAAGATGTCAATGCCAAAAAAAATTGTCACAAATCAAAATTTTTTTTTTTATTTTAGTATTTTTTTTTTGAGTTCCATAGTTTAGGTTTTTGAGAGTTTAAAATGTTGATAATTGTGAATTGTGAATGAAAAGGGTTCTTGGCAGGTTTATTATACGACAAAATGTACTTAGAAATGAAGGCAAAATCAAAAAATATTCACAAACCAATTTTTTTTTTTCGTTTTGTGGTTTAGCATAAATCAACGGACTCGAATGGCGTAGGACAACTCAAATGGGTATATCTAAAATGCTAAAAATGATGGAAGTTCGTAACCAAAATCTCATTAAGGATATGGACAAGAAAAACGCTTTTTAAAAAAAAATTCGTTGGTGCAGCGTTGCCAGTTGTACACACAAAGTGACTTTAACGAACCTTTTTTTCATCAAACTTGTTGTGATCTTATTGTGATAAAAGCAAAGGATTTGAAAAATAAAAGAAAAATAGTCGTATGTAGTATATGTAGGTACTTCATAGTTTTATCTTCGTTGCTGCTACCACCATATTGTTGTCAGTATTAGTCAGGAGCGAAGATTTTGTTCCAGATATCTCCTAGGTTCTAATATACAGAATTTGACAAATACATCAAGATACATGTATATGCGTGGCATCTAAAACGTGCCACCATTACATAATATTTCCATTTTTCCTCCCTCTGCAGAGGAACCCTGCTACAGCAACTTTCCGAAACACAATCGGCTTCAAGAACCATTTTTTCCTGCAATTTGAATACATACTAAATATCAGTATTATTTCTCATTACAAAAAAAAGCCCTAAATCTAAAATTTAATAAACGGATGCATTATTGTGTGTGTCATAGTTGATTTGTAGGTAAGAAGGGATAGCGGCATTAAGTTCCGAAGCTCGACGTCGAAGCGCAGCGATGCTATGGCCACGCCATACATCCTCATCTTGCTCCCCTCCGCTGGGGGAGGTGCCCGATGACACCGGTGGAGTGACGGCGTTCGAACACGGCGGGATCTGCGGGGGTGGAGATCCGCCGCCGCCCCCGCCTCCTGCAGTTCCCCCGCCGCTGCCGCCGCCGCCGCCGCCGTTATTGCAGTACGTCATCATGCTATCACCTGCAATGCATAAATCAATTCAGTAAACAGAATTTTTGAGGTGTTGCCAAATGGTAAGCAGGATTAGGTTTGCTGCTCTAATTGAGCGTTGGTGTCTTCGAGAGTTCAATTCCCGATGAAGACAGAAACTCACTGCTATTTCTATATCTTTGATAATTCATACCGTAAGAAATGGAGAGTTGTATCATGAGTTAATTTAAAAAAAAAACTCAAGTAGGCCATGCAATTCAAACAGTAGGTCTGAGATGATTTCTTTAAAAAAATTGAAAACCTAAAATGTTATAAAATGTCCTAATTTTTATTTTTTTATAAACTTATCTCAGACAAGAGTTCTAATTCTATGGCCTGATACGAAGTTTTTTTTTCTGAACACCCTTTACTATAATAATACAAAATCATAAATTCTAATAATTCTTCAGCAAGTTGTTTTGATTTTTATAATATACTTTAAATGCGTACAAAAGGGTAAAAACTTGCATTAAAAATTTACTCACAAACCCTAGAAAACGCCGCTAGTCCCACCATTTGAGACAAAACCTCAAAATAATTGAAAAAAATCAAGTACCATATATATTTTTAAATACTAATCCAGTTTAACAATTTGACAAAAAAATAACTGATGAGGTCACTCAGTAGCAGTTTTAGTGAAATCTAAATACCACTATGAGGTTCTTTTTTCTCTATCTGGCTTTATTTCGGAGAGTAACCTGAACTAACAACAATTTTTGTCCAAATTGGCTATCTAAACCAAAAGATTCTTAATTGATTTCTGTACCGATATCTCAATAATCCTGAAAGTTAATAAATGCAGTTAATGATCTTTGATTAGGTCTTTGATTAACTATAGTGTCCTTATAGTTACATACTTTAAAGGTTCCCACACACATTTTGGAAATCTTCAGAATAAAAAGTAACCTTAACTAACAACCGTTTTGAAACAGAATTTGCTATCTGAAGGCAAGAGATTTCTGATTCAATTTTGTACTAAAAATCTATATAACCCTAATTGAGAGATGCAGTTATTAATCTTTGATTAGGGTGCCTGTAGTTACAGACCGTAAAGGTACTAAAGTAGTTAAAGACCCTAAAGGTCTGTAATTATAGGTAGCTACAACACATTCTTGAAATCCTCGAAAGAAAATCTGCACAGGTCTGGCTTTGAGGATTAAGTTACCATACTATATTAACAACAATTCTCAAACAAACTGTGCTATCTGAACAAAAAAAAATCAGGGAAGGATCCTAAACTTTCGTGGATGTAGTTCTTGATCTTTGATTAGAAACCGTAAAGTTACAGACTTTAAATGTACCCACCCACATTCCAAAAATCCTCATAAACAAAACAGCACAGGTCTGGCCTTGAGGATTATGATACTAACCTGAACTAACAACAATTTCTAAACAAAATTTGCTACCTGAAGCCAAGAGATTTCTCATTGAATTTAGTACAAAAAAATCTAAATAATCCTAAAAATCGAGAGATGTAGTTATTGACCTTTGATTAGGGTGCCTATAGTTACAGACCCTAAAGGTACCCACACACAAATCGGAAATTCTTAGAAGGAAAACTGCCCAGGTCTGGCATTGAGGATTATAATACTAACGGCAACTAACAACATTTTTTATACAAAATTTGCTTTTTGAAGCCAGGAGATTTCTCAAAGAATTTAGTACAAAAAAATCTACATAATCCTAAAAATTTAGAGATGTAGTTATTGATCTTTGATTAGAGTGCCTATAGTTACAGACCCTAAAGGTACCCACACACAAATCGGAAATCCTTAGAAGGAAAACTGCACAGGTTTGGTCTTGACGGTTATGATACTAACCTCAACTAACAACAATTTTTAAACAAACAGCAACCCGAAGCCAAGAGATTTCTCATCGAATTTAGTATAAAAAAAACTAAATAATCCTAAAAATTGAGAGATGTAGTTATTGAGCTTTGATTAGGGTTCCTATATTTACAGAACCTAAAGGTTCCCCCACACAATTCGGAAATCTTCAGAAGGAGAACTGCAGAGGTCTGGCCTTAAGGATTATGACACTAGCCTCAACTAACAACAAGTTTTAAACAAAATTTGCTACCTGAAGCGAGAAGATTTCTGATTGAATTTAGTACAATAAAATCTAAATAATCCTAAAAATTGAAAGATGTATTTATTGATCTTTGATTAGGGTGCCTATAGTTGCAGACCCTAAAGGTACCCACACCAAAATTTGGAAATCCTCAGACGGAAAACTGCGCATGTCTGGCCTTGAGGATTATGACTTTACTAACCTCAACTAATAACAATTGTTAAACAAAATTTGCTACTTGAAGACAGGAGATTTTTGATTGAATTTATTACAGCAAAAATCTAAATAATCCTAAAAATTGAGAAATGTAGTTATTGATCTTTGATTAGGGTGCCTATAGCTACAGACCCTAAAGATACCCACACACAATTCGGAAATCCTCAGAAGGAAAACTGCGCATGTCTGGCCTTGAGGATTATAAATTTACTAACCTCAACTAAGAACAATTTTTAAACAAAATTCGCTGCCTGACGCCAGGAGATTTCTTATTGAATTTAGTACAAAAAAATCTAAGTAATCCTAAAAACTGAGAGATGTAGTTACTGATCCTAGAGTGCCTATAGTTGCAGACCCTAAAGGTAGCAACACAATTCGGAAATCCTCACAAGGAAAACGGCACAGGTGTGGCTTTGAGGATTATGACACTAACCTCAACTAACAACAATTTTAACCAGAATTTCCTACCTGAGGCCAGGAGGTTTCTCATCGAAGTTAGTATTAAAAAATCTAAATAATCCAAAAAATTGAGAGATGTAGTTATTGATCTTTGATTAGGGTGCCTATAGTTACAGAACTTAAAGGTATCCACACAAAATTCCGGAAACCCTCAGAAGGAAAATTGAACATGTCTGGCCTTGAGGATTATGACACTAACCTCAACTAACAACAATTTTTAAACAAAATTTGCTGCTTGTAGCCAGGAGATTTCTTATTGAATTTAGTACGAAAAAATCTAATTAATCCTAAAAATTGAGAGACGTATTTATTGAACTTTGATTAGGGTGAAGAGAAGAGATAGAAGTGAAGAATTATGACAGTAACCTCAACTAACAACACAATTTAAACAAAATTCGCTACCTGAAGCCCGAAGATTTTTCAATGAATTTAGTTAAAAAAAAATCTTAAAAATCCTAAAAATTGAGAGATGTAATTATTGATATTTAATTAGGATGCCTGTAGTTATAGACCCTAAAGGTACCCACACAATTTGGAAATCTTCAGAACGAAAACTGCACAGGGCTGGCCTTGCGGATTATGGTACTAATTTCAACTGACAAAAATTTTTAAAAAAATTTGCAAACTGAAGCTAGGAGATTTCTCATTGAATTTAGCTCAAAAAAATCTAAATAATCCTAAAAATTGAGAGATGTAGTTATTGATCTTTTATTAGGGTGCCTATAGTTACAGACCCTAAAGGTACCCACACACAATTCGAAAATCCCTAGAAGGAAAACTGCCCAGGTCTGGCCTTGAGGATTATCATAGTAACCTCAACTAACAACAATTTTTAAACAAAGCCAGGAGATTTCTCATTGTTTTTAGTACAAAAAAAATCTAAAAAATCCTAAAAATTGGGAGATGAATGTATTGATCTTTGATTAGAGTGCCAATAGTTACAGAAGCTAAAGGTACCCACACACAATTCGGAAATCCTCAGAAGAAAAACTGCACAGGTCTGGCTTTTAAGATTATGATACTAACCCCAACTAACAACGATTTTTAAATAAAATTTGCTACCTGAAACCAGGAGATTTCTCATTGAATTTAGTACAAACAAATCTAATTAATCCTAAAAATTGAGAGATGTAGTTATTGATCTTTGATTAGAGTGCCCCTAGTTACAGAACCTAAAGGTGCCCCAACACAATTCGGAAATCTTCAGAAAGAAAACTGCACATGTCTGGTCTGACGATTATGATACTAACTTCAACTGACAACAATTTAAAAAAAAATTGTAAACAGAAGAAAGGAGATTTCTCATTGAATTTAGTTAAAAAAATCTAAATATCCTAAAAATTGAGAAATGTAGTTATTGATCTTTGATTAGGGTGCCTTTATCCACAGACCCTAAAGATACCCACACACAATTCGGAAATCCTCAGAGGGAAAACTGCGCACGTCTGGCCTTCAGGATTATGAATTTACTAACCTCAACTAACAACAATTTTTAAACAAAATTTCGCTGCCTGACGCCAGGAGATTTCTTATTGAATTTAGTACAAAAAAATCTAATTAATCCTAAAAACTGAGAGATGTAGTTATTGATCTTAGAGTGCCTATTGTTGCAGACCCTAAAGGTACCCACACACAATTCGGAAATCCTCAGAAGAAAAACTGCGCATGTCTGGCCTTGAGAATTATGAATTTACTAACCTAAACTAACCACAATGTTTTAATAAAATTCGCTGCCTGACGCCAGGAGATTTCTTATTGAATTTAGTACAAAAAAATCTAATTAATCCCAAAAACTGAGAGATGAAGTTATTGATCATAGAGTGCCTATAGTTGCAGACCTTAAAGGTATCCACACACAATTCGGAAATCCTCACAAGGAAAAGTGCACAGGTCTGGCCTTGACGATTATGACACTAACCTCAACTAACAACAGTTTTTAAACAAAATTTGCTACCTGAAGCCAGGAGATTTCTCATTGAATTTAGTACAAAATAAATCTAAATAGTCTTAAAAATCGATAGATGTAGTTATTGACCGTTTATTAGGATGCCTATAGTTACAAAACCTAAAGGTACCCCCACACATTCGGAAATCCTCGGAAGCAAAATTGCACAGGTCTGGCCTTGAGGATTATGATACTAACCTCAAATAACAACAATTTTTAAACACAATTTTCTACCTGAATCTATGAAATTTCTCATTGAATTTAGTACAAGAAAAATCTTAATAATCCTAAAAATTCAGAGATGTTTGATTGATCTTTGATCGGGGTGCCTCTAGTTACTGACCCTAAAGGTATTCACGCACAATTCGGAAATCCTCAGAATGAAAACTGCACAGAGCTGGCCTTGAGGATTATGGTAATAACCTCAACTAACAACAATTTTTAAACAAAATTTGCTACCTGAAACCAGGAGATGTCTCATTGTATTTAGTACAAAAAATCGAAAAAATCCTAAAAATTGAGAAATGTAGTTATTTATCATTGATTAGAGTGCCTATAGTTACAGACCCTAAAGATACCCACAGATAATTCGGAAATCCTAATAAGGAAAACTGTACAGGTCTAGCCTTGAGAATTATGACACTAACCTCAACTAACCACCATTTTAAAAACAAAATTTGCTACTTGAAGGCAGGAGATTTCTGATTGAATTTAGTACAGAAAAAATCTAAATAATCCTAAAAATTGAGAAATGTAGTTATTGATCTTTGATTAGGGTGCCTTTAGCTACAGACCTTAAAGATACCCACACACAATTCGGAAATCCTCAGAGAAAAAACTGCGCATGTCTGGCCTTCAGGATTATGAATTTACTAACTTCAACTAACAACAATTTTTAAACAAAATTCGCTGCCTGACGCCAGGAGATTTCTTATTGAATTTAGTACAAAAAAATCTAATTAATCCCAAAAACTGAGAGATGTAGTTATTGATCATAGAGTGCCTATATTTGCAGACCCTAAAAGTACCCACACACAATTCGGAAATCCGCACAAGGAAAACTGCACATGTCTGGCCTTGACGATAATGACACTAACCTCAACTAACAACAGTTTTTAAACACAATTTGCTACCTGAAGCCAGGAAATTTCTCTTGAATTTAGTACAAAAAAAATCTAAATAGTCCTAAAAATCGAGAGATGTAGTTACTGACCTTTAATTAGGGTGCCTCTAGTTACAGAACCTAAAGGTACCCCCACACATTCGGAAATCCTCAGAAGCAAAATTGCACAGGTCTGGCCTTGAGGATTGTGATACTAACCTCAAATAACAACAATTTTTAAACACAATTTGCTACTTGAATCCAAGAGATTTCTCATTGAATTTAGTACAAGAAAAATCTAAACAATCATAAAAATTGAGAGATATAGTTATTGATCTTTAATTAGGGTGCCTCTTATTACTGACCCTAAAGGTACCCACACACAATTCGGAAATAATCAGAATGAAAACTGCACAGAGCTGTCCTTGAGGATTATGGTACTAACCTCAACTAACAATAATTTTTAAACAAAATTTGCTACCTGAAGCCAGGAGATTTCTCATTGTATTTAGTAAAAAAAAATCGAAAAAATCCTAAAAATTGAGAGATGTAGTTATTTATCATTGATTAGGGTGCCTATAGTTACAGACCCTAAAGGTACCCACAGATAATTCGGAAATCCTAATAAGGAAAACTGCACAGGGCTAGCCTTGGGGATTATGACACTAACCTCAACTATCCACTATTTTAAACAAAATTTGCTACTTGAAGACAGGAGATTTCTAATTGAATTTAGTACAGAAAAAATCTAAATAATCCTAAAAATTGAGAAATGTAGTTATTGATCTTTGATTAGGGTGCCTTTAGCTACAGACCCTAAAGATACTCACACACAATTCGGAAATCCTCAGAGGGAAAATTGCGCATGTCTGGCATTCAGGATTATGAATTTACTAACTTCAACTAACAACAATTTTTAAACAAAATTCGCTGCCTGACGCCAGGAGATTTCTTATTGAATTTAGTACAAAAAAATCAAATTAATCCCAAAAACTGAGAGATGTAGTTATTGATCATAGAGTGCCTATAGTTGCAGACCCTAAAGGTACCCACACACAATTCGGAAATCCTCACAAGGAAAACTGCACAGGTCTCGCCTTGACGATTATGAAACTAACCTCAACTAACAACAGTTTTTAAACAAAATTTGCTACCTGAAGCCAGGAGATTTCTCATTGAATTTAGTACAAAAAAAATCTAAATAGTCCTAAAAATCGAGAGATGTAATTACTGACCTTTAATTAGGGTGCCTCTAGTTACAGAACCTAAAGGTACCCACACACAATTCGGAAATCCTCAGAAGCAAAATTGCACAGGTCTGGCCTTGAGGATTATGATACTAAGATACTAACCTCAAATAACAACAATTTTTAAACAAAATTTGCTACCTGAAGCCTGGAGCTCTTTTTTTTTAGTACAAAAAAATGGAAAAATTCCTACAAATTAATAAATGTAGTTATTTATCATTGATTAGGGTGCCTATAGTTACAGACCCTAAAGGTACCCACAGATAATTCGGAAATCATAAGAAGGAAAACTGTACAGGTCTAGCCTTGAGGATTATGACACTAACCTCAACTAACCACCACCATTTTAACAAAATTTGCAACTTGAAGACATGAGATTTCTGATTGAATTTAGTACAAAAAAAATCTAAATAATCCTAAAAATTGAGAAATATAGTTATTGATCTTTGATTAGGGTGCCTTTAGCTATAGACCCTAAAGATACCCACACACAATTCGCAAATCCTCAGAGGGAAAACTGCGCATGTCTGGCCTTCAGGATTATGAAGTTACTAACCTAAACTAAACCCAATTTTTAAACAAAATTCGCTGCCTGACGCCAGGAGATTTCTTATTGAATTTAGTACAAAAAAATCTAATTAATCCTAAAAACTGGGAGATGTAGTTATTGATCTTAGAGTGCCTATAGTTGCAGACCCTAAATCTACCCACACACAATTCGGAAAACCTCACAAGCAAAACTGCGCAGGTCTGGCCTTGAGGATTATGACACTAACCTCAACTAACAACAGTTTTTAAACAAAATTTGCTACCTGAAGCCAGGAGATTTCTCATTGAATTTAGTACAAAAAAAATCTATATAGTCCTAAAAATCGAGAGATGTAGTTACTGACCTTTAATTAGGGTACCTCTAATTACAGAACCTAAAGTTACCCACACACAATTCGGAAATCCTCAGAAGCAAAACTGCACAGGTCTGGCCTTATGGATTATGATACAAACCTCAAATAACAATAATTTTTAAACAAAATTTGCTAACTGAAGCCAGGTTTGCTAACTGAAGCCAGGAGATTTCTTATTGTATTTAGAACAAAAAAATCGAAAAAATCCTAAAAATTGAGAAATGTAGTTATTTATCATTGATTAGGGTGCCTATACAGACCCTAAAGGTACCAACAGAAAATTCGGAAATCCTAAGAAAGAAAACTGTACAGGGCTAGCCTTGAGGATTATGACACTAACCCCAACTAACCACCATTTCTAAACAAAATTTGCTACCTGAAGCCGGGAGATTTCTTATTGAATTTAGTACAAAAAAATCTAATTAATCCTAAAAACTGAGAGATGTAGTTATTGATCTTAGAGTGCCCACAGTTGCAGACCCTAAAGGTACCCACACACAATTCGGAAATTCTCACAAGGAAAACTGCACAAGTCTGGCCTTGAGGATTATGACACTAACCTCAACTAACAACAGTTTTTAAACAAAATTTGCTACCTGAAGCCAGGAGATTTCTAATGAATTTAGTACAAAAAAAAAATCAAAATAATCCTAAAAATTGAGAGATGTAGTTATTGATCTTCGGTTAGGCTGCCTATAGCTACAGACCCTAAAGTTATCCACACACACTTCAGAAATCCTCAGAACAAAACCGCACAATAGTATAAGACCAACCTCAACTAACAACCATTTTTAAACACAACTTGCTGTCTAAAGCCAAGAGATTTCTGATTGAATTTTTTACAAAAAACCTGAAAAAGGTTTTTAGGAAAAAATAAAATCTCCTCTGCTTGGGGCCAAACTAAACTCATGTACAATTTCTTCACTTTTTCGAAGTCGCCAACGTTTCTACCGCTATTGGTGTCGCCTTCAAGGTTTGGTCAGTGAAGAATGTGACCAAAGCCTTTAGACTGTCGTGGTAGTACATAAACTCGAAAAAATACACTCAAAAAGGGGGAAAAAAAGCGAGGCAACCTGAATTTAAAGAAAAATCAGAAATACAAATCTTAAACCTGAATTTCTCCAAAAACTCTAAACTTGCATTTTTAAACTCCTTGAGTCATTTTTAAACAATTTTGGCTATAATTCTAACCTGAGTTACTGCAAAAACTCCAATTTTTCCTTTGAGAGATGTCAAGTTTTTAGTCCTAATCCTAACCTGAATATCTCCAAATATTACAGATTGGAGTTTGTACAGGCTTTGAGTCATTTTCACCGTTTTTGGCCTATGAATTCTACCCTGACATAATAGAATAACACCAAATCTAAATTTTATTTTGACGTGTTGTCAGTCAAATAAAAAAAAAATTTTAATTCTAAACTGGAATGCTTCAAAGAAAGCAAATTTGCATTTTTATTTTTCTTGAGTCATACTTAACCGATTTTAGCCCTAACCCAAAAATTCCCAATTTCCATTTTAAGACGTTGTAAGTCAATTTTAGCTGAATATGTCCCTAATCTTGTTCGGAATTTTTCCGAAAACTTTAATTTGCATTTTTTTATTGACTTCAGAACTCTTTAACCGATTCTGGCTACAAACCTAACCAAAAACCACTTCAAGTTCATATTTTTACAAGCTTTGAGTCATTTTTCACCGATCCTAACCAAATCCTAATCTCACTTTCTCAGAAAAGATCAAATTTTCGTTTTGAGGCGTTCTTAGTAAATTTCACTTAGTTTTTCAAAAAATTTGTTTTATGGAAAATCAACAACAAAGTAGATTTTTTCTTGATTGCGCCTAATTTTGTTTTAAAATTAAATTTCTTTGAAAACATTAAAATTTGCATTTCTAGACAGTATGGAATATTTCAACCGATGTTAGAGCTAAACTAACTCTAAACTTATTTTATTTTTAATTTGCATTTTTAGACGCAGTTTGTTTTATTTTGAAGGGCGCCGTGCTTTTTTGCTAAAATTGAATTAAAGGAGACTTTAAAATTACGCATATAGAATATATCGCTCTCAAGTTATCTGTCACCAATTTTTTGACACTAATGCTCTTTTTTTGAGAAATTTTAAGGTCTACCTTAGCTGAATTTTAAGGACAAGGTGATTTTGTTTGATACCAAAGAGATTCTGTACCTAATTCTAACTTGTTTTTTCCACACTCTCGATAATTGCATTTTTAACGCTTTGAGTTATATTTTAAGCGATTTTGGCCATAATTTTTACCTGCATTTCTCCAAAAATTTGCAATAAATGTAAAATTTTAGAAAAAATAAATTTACAGTTTTAGATAATTTGAGTAATTTGTAATCACTTTTGGTCCTACTTCTAACATGTGTTTTTCCAAGCATTTAAATTTTTATTGTTAGTTGCTTTGATTTTTTTCTAACCGATTTTGGTCCTAATCCTAACCTGATTTTTTCCAGCATTTGTTTTAACTGCTTTCAGTCATTTCTCACCGATTTCAGCTCTATTTCGAACCCGGATTTTTTCAAAGCTTCTAAATTTCCATTTTTCGACGCTCTGTGAGATTTTCTAACCGATCTTGATACTAAACCTATCTAAGAATTTCTCTAAAATTGTCACATTTTAATTTTTAGACACTTTAAGTCATTTTTAACGTTTCCATAATTCCACATTAAAATTTCACTTATTTTGGTGAAAAAATTTCAAAACAAAAATTTATTTTATAAAAAATTAGGCACAACTTATTCAAATATTTAAACTAGTTGTGTCTAATTTTCTCCTAAAATTAAATTTCTTTAAAAGTATCAAAATTTGCATTTTTAGTCAATGTAAGCTAGTTTTGACCTACATATATTACCCATTCACATATTTTTATCATCTAATTACTTTTGAAACCTTCATTTTTTTTACACCCATCTCCTTTTAGCACATATGACACAGGACGACAGTAATAAGTAAATGGCTTATACACGAAAAAATACGTCTAAGAAGAGCACGTAAAGTGTGTCAAGCTGAATTTCTGCAATATGGTCCATTTCAAACCGATATTCATCTAGCAGACTGAGAAATTGACAGATTCTTCCTATTCCATCCATGTAAATATGTCATTTATCTGTCAATTTCTCTCAGCTTACTAGATGAATATCTATCTGAAATTAATTCAACTACAAATTTGCATTGCAATCGGTTAAAAATGTTAGTTCCGGCAATTGACGCTACCGTCTTCCGATAAACTGTGCGCTGCAGTCGCATTTTTCGACTCCGGAAATTTTTCATTTGACAGATCAAACTTTAAACACTTACATCAAGGAAAATAGGCGGAAAAGCGTGGAAAACAGTATAGCAGGTGAAAATTTGAACATTTCTACGAAAATTATTCGCAAAATGCCCAGTCCTGGAGAACGTTTTCCCAAAGACTGGTCGATTTGAAAATTTCGTGTCGGGATTCATGATGGCTGATGACGTCGAGGCCCGACCAGGTGGTCTATAGTTTGTTCCCATAATAGACGTTTTAACAGTTCGATACAGTACATTTTAACAATCCACACCTTCCCATAAGAAGTAACTTCGTCATAGATAAAAGATGGAGGTAAAAAAAATGGCCGCCGTAGAGAGGGTGAATAAAAAACGGTAATATCTCTGAAACAAATAAAGTTAGAGAGCTGAAATTTGGTACCATGATTCATCAGGGAATGGACTGAAAGTTTCCATGGGTCGAAATCTTTTTTAAGATACCAAACCCATGCGTACCATTAACAAAATTTCGCAAATAAGTTTTCAGGCTTTTACACGTGTATTTTTCATAAGAAAAACGTTGGTCAATGCGTATTATGTGGGTGTGTCCTGTTGATGGTACATGCTTGAAATTTAAGTGGTAGGTACCTAGGGGTGTATCATAAATTGTGATATAGTTGTCGTAGCTATCAAGGTTACAGTAGCTGAGTAACGTTAATATTTAGAGATCTGTTTATGGTACATGGTTAAACTTTGGATGCTGGGTGCCCATGGGGGTACCATGAATGGAAATATCCTTAACATAGCTATGTTGCTGACGGTAGCTAGATTATAGCCGTTTTATTGAACCGATGGCCATAACGAGTTGAAAATCAAATAGTAAGTTTCCCTTATTTAAAATTCCCTAAAAATTACGTTTTTAAAAACCCAAGATGGCCGCCTGAAAAAATTTGGTTATATGCCCATATCTCTGGAACGGCTTGAGCTAAAAATGTGGTATGCGTCTACTTTATGGGACCAGCTAGAGGTCTATAAGGGCCAGAACCTTGCCGCGGATACCGATGGTTCTATTTTGAAAAGTCTTTCAATTCATTGACACGTTTTTGCTACAATTAGTAATTGTTGCTAGAGGGTACTGAAAACAAATAAATTCGATGTGTCGACTTTTTGGTTACTGTACGCCATCATCAGGGTATTCATTTTATTACAAATATTGCTTTGTAAATATGCCACGCTCAAACAAAAAATTTTTATTGTATGACTAACAAAATAGCCTTATCGCAGACCTTTGCACTGGTACTAACTGCTCGATTTTATCGCTTTTAGCTTCCGAGATTTATTTCATTAAATTTCTCATTAATAAGGATAGAGTGACATTTGCCATTTTATAGGAAAACCATTTATGACAATAGAACAGTATCTCAATTAGTGTGAACCATCTCAAATACTTTAAATCATTCCAAACTTGTATTTTAACACGATTTGAGTCATTGCTCAACGTTTTTGGCCCTAATCCAAAAATTCCAATTTTTATTCTTAGATTTTTTTACCTACTTTTAACCCTAGTTTTAACCTGACTTTTTCTTCTCCTCTCTCTCTCTCTCTTTCTCTCTCTCTCTCGAACTAACCTGAACTAACCTGCCTAATTTTGTTCTAAAATAAAATTCGTTTAAAATCATCAAAGTTTGCATCTTTAGACATTGTAAGTTACTTTTAACCAATTTTAGGTGTAATTCTAAAATTCACCTTTTCAAAACTTGCATTCCTAGATGCTTTTCATAATTTTGAAGAGCGCCTTGCATATCTTTTTCTTAAAATTTATCTAAAAGGACCTTAAATTATCCCATAAAAACCACATTGGTGCAAATGATCTTTCCCTTACCAATTTTTTGACAACAAAGCATTTTATATAATGATTTGTAAGGTCTACCTTAGCTCAATTTTATGGGGAAGATGTTCAAATGGCCCTAAACGATTCTGCTCAAAATCCTAACTTGGAGTGTTCTACAAATTCCATTTCTACAATACAAATTATTTTTTATTGCTTTGAGCCATATTTAAGCTATTTTGACTCTCATTTTTAACTAAATTCCTACAAAAAGATATAAAATTTTAATTTTTACACACTTTGATTACTTTTTAACCGATTTTAGCATCAATCATAACTTGCGTTTTATCAAAAATTGCATTTTGCATTTCTTGATTCTCTAAATGTTTTAATCGATTTTCTTCCTATTTATCCTTATCCTATATATTTCCTATATATCCTATATATTTCCAAGAACTTTTATTTTGCATTCTGAATTGCTTCTTGCATTCAATGCAAATTTGCATTTTTAGACGTTTCCTATGATTTTTTATCCGTTTTTGACGCTAGACCTAACCCGTTTTCTTCTAAACATTTCTCATTTTAAATTATAGAGGTTGTAAACCATTTTAACAGATTCTCTTACTAATTCTAACTTCCCTCTCAAAAAATCTAAAAACTTTAATTTTTAGATGCTTTGAGTCATTTTTCACACCAACCTTAGCCTTAATTCTAACTCGAATATCACAGAAAACTCAAAATATGCGTTTTTGGGTGGTTTGTAAAACTACAACAGGCGTCTTGCACATTTTTTCTTAAAGAAAGCTAAACAAAGACAGAGTTTTAAATTTTTCATATAGTATACATTGCTGCAAATGATCTGTCACTTATCAATTTGCATTTTTCGATGCTCTGAGGGCCCATTTTTTTTCCTAATTCATAACTGATTTTTTCCAATAAATAACAATTTTTTTTTTTTATTTTTTTAGATCCACACCAAACCATTCAATTTAAAATTTTTTAAAAATATTTGAGTCATTTTTAGCACCGATTTTAGCATTAATTCTGACTTGAATTTCTTAGAAAAGTTCAAATTTGCATATTTAGGCGCTGTTTTTTTGATCGATTTTGTTGTCTTAGTGAAAGTTTTGTTTCGTTGGCCTAGGTGTCTGTTAGGGCCTAGGTGTGTAGGTGTTTGCGAGTTTATACACTATCATCGCGGTCTATATTCTTTGGTGAAATCCTTTCCTAATCGAAATACCCTGAAGAAGACTACAATACAGATCGAAACGTTGCCGCTTTTGAGAAAGTGAATTGGCTATTGGTTCTACACCTGGAATCAAACACCTTCTTACTTTTCATTTTTACAGCAAGTTTTTTCATTACTTTCAGCTGCTAAGTTTGGGCATCGGGCATGACATTCTGTCGGTTTTTATTGAAAAAGAATTGCGAACAACAAACTTTGTCCTTTTTTCTCCGCCTCTATATGATATTATGTTTCGAATAGTGTAACTACCATCCACCTAATTGAAGATTAGTTATTATCTCCTTAATCCTGGCAAGAAAACCTTGCATTCTCTTTATAATTGTGTTGGCTATCTTCATTTTTGATGATGTTTTGATTTTGATTTGTGATTTTAGAGGCCTCACCAGTGCAGATCCAGGGGAAGGGCAAGGGGGGGGGGAAGAGGAGAAAAATAGGGGGGGGGGGGAGTTAAGTCACATAATGCAAACAAACTCATGCAGTTTTTAGACCACAAGTTATCATGCAAAATTATCAGTAAATTTGACGCTCTTGTGTAATTACCCCCGTAATATTGCACCTACC
Organism: Taphrorychus bicolor; assembly: GCA_951812265.1. Taxonomy (NCBI): domain Eukaryota; kingdom Metazoa; phylum Arthropoda; class Insecta; order Coleoptera; family Curculionidae; genus Taphrorychus; species Taphrorychus bicolor. The sequence continues at coordinate 24,556,587 of OX638299.1, read as the reverse complement.
TTCCTATGGAGGGAGATGAAAGAGGACATCAAAAACAGGCAAAAACAGTTGGATTCACTCCAATCAATCGTGGCGTTCTCAAGTTACAGGCGGTCAAAGTTGAGAATTGAGACAAAAGTCGTGATACTCCCCCTTTGGATATTATCGAAAAAAATTTGCAAAAATTTTTTTGCTGTTTTTGATCGCAATCCATGCAATCCCCTAAAAACGAAACAACTCAATTCGAATGAATTTTACCTCTAAAAAGGTTCTTCTTTAAACGTTCAAAGATGCGTTTCTAAAAGTGCTTAAAAATCGACATCCGAAGGGGTCTATCTCCAAAAGTATTGCACCTATGGAACTTCCGATGGTGGGAGGTGAAAGAGGACATCAAGAAGAAGAAAAACCAGATAAATTTACCCCTATCGTTCGAGGCGTCCTCAAATTACAGGCGGTAAAATTTAAAAATTGAGAAAAAAGTAGTAATACCCCCCCCCCCCTCCCTTTTAAACAATTTCGAAAAAAAATCGGAAAAATTTTTTTGCTGTGTTGGATCAGAACGGAACGTTTGCAATTCCCTAAGAATGTAACAAACTCAATTCCGAATTTAATCAATAAACAGGTTTTGTTTTAAATGGTCAAAAATCGCGATTCTTAAAATGCCTAAAAATTGACCTCTGAAGGGGTCTATCTCCGAAGATATTGTACCTACGGAACTTCCGATGGTGGGAGGACACAGGGAAAGAGGACACAAAGAAGAAGAAAAAACAGTTGGATTTACGCCCATCGGTCGAGGCATTCTTCTTCATAAGTCGTTATACCCCACATTTAAACATTTTCGAAAAAATGTTGGAAAAATGTTTTTGCTGTTTTTGATCAGAATGGAACGCTTGCGATCCCCTAAGAACGTAACAAACTCAATTCGAATAAATTTTGCCTCTAAAGAAGTTTTTTTAAAAATGGTCAAAAAACACGATTCTAAAAGTAAAAATCGACCTCCGAAGAAGTCGATCTCCGAAGACATTGCCCCTACGGAACTTCCAATCGTGTGAGGTGAAAGAGAACATCAAGAAGAAGTCAAACCAGTTTTATCTACTCCCATCGGTTGAGGCCTAATCAAGTTACAGGCGGTCAAAGTTGAAAATTGAAAAGTCGTAATTAAACCCCCCCTTTAAACATTTTCTACAAAATTTCGGAAACATTTTTTTGCTGTTTTTAATCGAATTGGCACGCTTGCAATCTCCTAAGAATGAAACAAGCTCAATTCCAATGAATTTAATATCTAAAAAGAGTTTTTTTTGAATGGTCAAAATACGCGATGCTAAAAGTGCTTAAAAATCGACCTCCGAAAGGGTCTATCTCCGGAGATACTGCACATAATAAAATGGAACTTCCAATGGTGGGAGGTGAGAGAGGACGTCAAGGAGAGGAAAAAGCAGTTGGATACAGGTGGTAAATGAAGTTGTTACTGACTTTCTCAATAAAAATGGTTACCAGGTGACAGTGAAAATTAACCGTTGTCTAGACAAGGCGAAATTTCCGCAAAAATTTTTTAAAAATTACACTCCTTTAATGAGAAAATTTATGCAACAATGGAATATTCGTCAAAATTTAACAAAAAGTGGGCGTGGCACCTCAAAAATGTTTGCGCTATTTTTTTTTTCCTTCCCCCCCCCCCTTCCCAGAGGGCTAGATCCGCCATTGCACCTCACGTAGTTTGCATCTCCTTTTTTAACAGACGTTCTTTCTTCTGTACAGTCTTCAGAATGCCGTTCCTCACTCTTCATCAAGTATTTGATCCATCTGCTTCTTATAACAAAAAATAAAATAATGAAAACTGGGCGAATCTCTTTTTGCATATGTGGTTGCGAGACATTTAGAATCCATTTGAAACAGAGATAGTGAACTGAGAAATTGATATAAAGGACAAATCATTTCAATTATCAAAGTAAATGGACCTTTGGAACTTGATGACTTTTTTTTTCATTTAAGTTATAGACAGCTAAAGCTAACTAATAAATGAAAAAAAACCTCCCAACCAAATTTAATATCAAATTTTTTTTATCAAGTTCTATTTTCTTGTCTTTTGATTGTTGAAAATGAACGCCTGATACTCAATAAAAGATGTATTTTTTTTCCTAAAAGCCGCCCTTCTTCAGTCAGTACACATACACAGACGTCTCGGTAACGAGACCCTTGCCACCTATCAGGGCGACATAGTCAAATCCGCACAGGCTCCTGATGGGCACTTGAGGAAGCCAATCAGTAATAGAACTCCATTTCTCTGCAGTAAAGTTTCGGTGGCTTTGGTAAGAGACATAAGTGGAACAGCTTCCCGAAATAGCAATCGATCGATCCATCATGAAAGCTGTATTTTTACTTCAGATGTGTCTGTGTTTGGAATTAATACAGTTGCCATTACGGTATTGAAAGCGTAATATCGATTTTGTGTATGTTAAAGTACGACTAATTTGCATAAACATTCAACGATTTTATGGAAGTGTCACCAGACACAAATACACATCAAGGAAAAGAAGAATCGTGACACCTCTTAAATATCCCCAAGCAATAGCATTCGCACATAAAATTTCCAGTCATTGTTAGGCCAGGCACAGACTAAGATACCAGTCTATAAATAAATACCCAATAAGACAATGTAAGACAAAACCGGTTGTTAGATTCTGAATTTTAACACTTCGGGTCAGAAGTAACAAGCTTATGTATTATTTCACAGATCCAGCCGAGCAAAGGTAGGATACATAAAACAAGTAATTAGCAGTGATTAGATACATCTCCGTGGTTTGCTACCGAAATACACCTCCTCCGGGGCTCTAATTGGTATTACAAACTGATTTTACCATTAACCTGTTTGCTATGATCTTATTTTTGTGTGTGCTTAGACCCGTTTGGACAGCACAGTTTGCATACATACATACATACATACAATCGAGCATTAACAAACCTTCTTTTCCAAGTGCATGCACGACTTTCTATAGCACTACAGGAGTTTACTTAGAAACGACAATGTCCTAGCACTATAATAAACAAAAGAGCTTTCTATAACTTACCTAAAGAATTTAGTCCGTAATGAGCTTGGTATACGGTGCTGGCCGTTGAACTACTTATGGGCAAAGAGGAACCTAAGCTAGTGGTTTGATTAAGCTGCCCTAAGGTTTGGCCGAAGCTGCCCATTGCCACTGTCCCCTGTCCAAGCTGGGATAAACCTAATAATGTTGGAAATATGTTTCAATTCGTTCTACCCACAATTGCTGCTCATCAAATACCTACTAATGACGTTATTTGCTCAAATTGACAGGCAAAACTTCCAGTTTTTTTTTAATAACGCCTGAACCAATCGAAAATGAAATCGTGTCATTGAATTCAATTACTTGTCCTCTAACTGCTAGAGAAACTAATTCGCTTAATTTAGAATTCTCATCAGACACCAAAACCTGATAGCTAATAAAAGCCACTAAATAATTTAGTTTGGAATGTCTATTTACGAATTAATTAGTACTGTTAAAATAAAGATTCTAATTGGAAATTATTGTCCCATTATCGTCGCGTTCTTTACTAACGAATTGAAAATTTATCTACTTAGCGTACTCATATAGTACATAGAGCACCGACCATTTTCATTCAGAAAAAACTGAAACTGAAAGTGCTCGTAAATTTAAATTTGAATAAAGTTCGTAATTGTTATTAATTACTGGCTCTTGGAGATTATCATTAATAATTATGTAAGTAGGTAGCGAATAGGGGGTATTCATTTGCCATCTATTTGGCTGTGAAATGTAAAAAGAAAAGGATGCAGGAGCAAAAGTTCATTTACTTTTTTGTTTAAAATTCATAGGCATCATCTAAGCCTTGGTCCAATGGAATTTCTTTCTGACATTATCAAAGGCGACGGGCGAAGTGATCTCCCGTGCTTCCCGACGTTGACTGATTCGACTGTGGTGAGCTCCATGGTATTTATTCCCCCACCGTCGCGCGGCAGTGGAGGGACTGGGGTGGGGGTAGGGAAAACGCGGGGTTTCGGCGCACTTGAAGTACGTCGTAGAACTCGCTTTCAGTCTGCATTTAAAAACGTAATTTCCTCCTTCCTGTTGAAATTGTTGTCGTGTTTAAAGATCTCAATGGACTCTCTCGTTAATCTCGGATAGAAACACTGCGATTGACATAAAATATCCACCTCGTTGAAAAGGATGTCGCGACCTTCAGAGAGAGTGTGCTCTGCTACTGCTGACTTTTGTGTTTGTCCCAGCCTGCAACTCCTCTTGTGCTGCGTTTTGTGGTGCCAACGTATACCGAGCCACAGCTGCATGGAACTGCAGACAACTGCAAGAGAAGTTGCAGGCTGGGACAAACACAAAAAACAGCAGTAGCAGAGCACGCTCTTTCCGAAAGTCACGACATCCTTATCAAAGAGGTGGATATTGTTACGATTCGCAGCGACGCCGCATCGGAGGCGGGGCAACGCGTTGGTTGGTGGAGCTTCGCGACCTATCCGCGCTGCGTCATGGCTGACACGAGTGATTTATTGCTCGGTTTAATCTAGAAGGCAGTTGTTTACAACCGTTTTTTTTATGTTCAAGAATTCTTATAAAGAACTTTCTAGGTTTTTCTGTAATTTTAGGATTGTATATAAAAGGCGCATAGAGCGTTATATATATATATATGCGTTATATAATTAATGAACCATCTCGCAGTCAAGGAGCAACGATTAGAAAAAAGAATAATGCAATCCGTTAACGAATCCGTTAACGAAGGACTCGAAGCTGTCAACCAGAAGGTTCTCGAGCTAGAAAAGAAATTCCGGCAACAACTTGAGGACGACAACGTGTCTACAGCGAGTTTTAGCACAGTCAACGCTAAAATTAAGCCTCCCGACTATGACGGCCTGGGAAATTTATAAAACGCAATTTGAGGCAGCTGCAAAAGCTAATGGCTGGTCCGAGCCCCAGAAAGCTACATCATTAGTGGAAGCACTTCGTGGAAAAGCGGCTGAAGTACTCCAATCCCTGTCGCCAGCTGATCAAAATAATTATGCAGTTTTAGTCCACTCTCTGCTGAGAGCACAAAGAAACCGTGTTCCAGGCCCAGCTGAGGATGAGACAGCAAAAGTCAGGTGAATCCTTGCAAGAATTTGAGGCGGACATAGACAGACTAATTCACCTGGCATACCCATCAGCCCCTGAATGTTTTCAATCGCAATTTGCCGCCGAAAGGTTCATTGAGGGAGTTCGCGATAGTGACATGAGATACCACTTACGTCTAGTCAGGCCCAGGAATATCAGCGAGGCACTAGTTTGGGCCCTGGAATTCGAGGCATCACGAGTGTCATCTAGTTCATCTCCACGTGTAAGAATGGCAACTTGCGATGAAGAGGAGAATACGTCTATGACTGATTCCACGGCCAGTTTACATAAAGCGATGAAGGATATGGCAGTCAGTATGCAAGCCCTGTTAGAAAGAACTCCTCGATCAACAGACAATCGGGGCATAAAATGTTTTAATTGCGGCAGACTGGGTCACATCAAGAGTAACTGCCGTAATAGGGCAAGAAGTCCGTCGCCGTCGTTTAGAAGACCGAGCGGCGACCAAGACCGGCCTAGGTTCCAGGAAAACTAATTCCGGTCAATGCAAGGGGGCAAATGACCGGGCCCGTTAAGACCCCCAGGACCTTTAAAGTCAATAATTTTGGTGGCAAAAGTCTTACAGTGGCCGGACGCATTAAGGGACAGAAAATCCAGATTACGATCGATACAGGAGCAGATGTGACCATTGTAAGGCCAGATAAACTTGTCGGGTATTCCATACAACCATTGCCCAATCCTATTATGTTAAAATCTTAAAATCAGTCGCTGGAGAGTCTTGCCCTATAGACGGAGAAGCCGATGTCACCATCATTATTGGAGAAAGACTCGAAGTTCGGCATAAAGTGTTGGTTGCCAGGATCAAAGACGAGTTTAAGTTGGGAATAGATCTCATCAGGAAACATGGATTCTCCTATGATCACAAACGGAATATTCTCACATTTGGAGATGAGGAGTTTGCATTAACCAATGGAAATGTGGAAACTAGTGTCCGTCTACTGATGGTGGAAGATGCGAAAATTCCTCCAAATTTAGAACAAATTATCACAGTGACTTCTGAAAATGATCCTGGGTGGTCCATAGGACTTATAGAACCTAACCTGGATTTGACGACTGAAATCATGGTAGCACGAACCTTGACCGATGCGAAGAAGACTATGCCAGTACGAGTTGCAAATATTGGAGAAAAGACCATCAAGCTCAAAGAAGGAACAGTTCTTGCCAATTATGAGCCTGTGCAATGGGTATGCAATTGTGTCGAAGCAGAGACATCCTGTCGGAATCATTTCTGTTGGAATAAACAGAACCCCCCAGTATTGTCAACAGCCTCTTTGGAGGGTGGAAGAACAAACTGAGGTAAGGGCACTCTTTTGTCCGTGGGATGAGAAATCATCCCAAAAGGCAGATGAATCAGGAATGATCAATGGCATAAGGATGCAGAAAGCACCGGAAAACTACTGTATTAAAGACTCATAGGAGTTTCCCAGGAAAATCCTCATGGAAAATTGTGGAGAAATGAAAGAAGTTACTGATCATGGAACTCGGATACCAAGATCCGGCAGGGGAAGAGATAGCAGGGCTCCCCAGGTCGTCATCGAGCGAAATCCCTGTAAATTGAAAAACAAGCAAGCCTTGAAGATTTGTACTTGGAATGTGAAGAGCCTTTATGAAGCTGGTAAAGCGCACAATGTAATCAAGGAGATGAGAAGACTACAGATCGACATCCTGGGTATAAGCGAGATGAGATGGCCAGGATCGGGAGAGTGTAGTATGGGAAATCACAAAATTTATTACACTGGTAACACAGGAAGGCGACACGAAAATGGAGTTGGAATAATAGTCAACAATAACATTCAATCGGCAGTTATAGGATGTATCAGACAATCAGATAGAATAATAATGCTGAAATTAAGAGGAACGTTATTCAATGTAAACCTGGTTCAGGTGTACGCTCCTACGGCAGAAAAGAGTGAGGAAGAGATTGAGGACTTCTACAGTCAGATTGGGGTAGTGATGAAGAACGTGAAAAAGAGAGATATCACTATTATCATGGGGGACTTCAATGCAAAGGTCGGTAAAGGGTCAGAAGATAAACTAGTAGGGCTCTACGGACTGGGACAAAGAAACCAAAGAGGTGACAGATTGGTTCAATTTTGCAGAGAAGAAAAACTAGTTGTTACCAACACATTTTATAAACTACCATCCAGACGGTTATATACATGGAGATCACCCGCAGACAAACCTGGCAATATAGTAAGAAATCAGATTGACTTCATACTGATTAGTGAACGATTTCGTAATAGTATGACTTCAGTCAAGACATGCCCGGGAGCCGATGTCCCCTCTGACCACAACCCTTTGGTGTGCCAGCTGAAGACAAAACTAAAAAAGACGCTGCCACAAAAAACGTCCAAGAAATATGACATCGAAAAACTCAAGAACCCTGAAATCCGAGAGAAAGTAAAGAATGCTTTGACATCCGAATTTAAGGACATACGTACATCCATTTCTGAACCAGACAAGACATGGAATACAATGGAAACAAGAATAATTGAAGTTAACAACCGTTTTCTAAAAACTGATACCGCGAGACAGAAGAAGAAAGGATGGATGACCGACGAAATTATGAATCTGATGGAAGAAAGACGGAGAGTTAAATCGAATAATACTCAAGAATATTGGGCAATTCACAGGAATATCCGAAAAAAGATCCGAGAAGCTAAAGCACAATGGATGACCGAAAAGTGCAATGAAATAGAAGATCTAAATAAGAAACATGACATATTGAATACACATAAAAAGATCAAAGAAGTTACAGGCAGGTTTAGACAAAGAGCTTCTGGAAATGTATCTGATGAGAATGGTAATATTATGTTGGAAATTAATGATATATTAACAGTATGGGAAAAATATACTGAAGGTCTGTTTGATGATCAACAACGACCCGAAAAACCCGTCTTTGATACTGTTGAAGGTCCACATATCACTATATCAGAAGTAAAGCAGGCAATTAAGCTCATGAAAAACAGAAAAGCAATGGGTCCAGATGAAATACCATCAGAAATTTTTAAAATTATGGATGAAGATACCATTGAAACACTAACTGCACTTTTTAACAAAATATATGATACTGGCATAATCCCACAAAAATGGCTTGCATCCACCTTTATTGCATTGCCCAAGAAATCCAATGCAAAATCGTGCGAAGACTTCCGCACCATTAGCCTGATGTGCCATGTACTTAAAATATTTCTCAAGATCATTCATGCGCGGATATACCGGGTGTCCAGCAGAACCCTGGACATAGGACATTAACATGGGAAATCGGTTTTTATTTTTTTGCGCCTGTACGGTTGATTTGATTGAAAAACTTTTAAGAGTAAAGTTGTAGAGCTTACGTTCAGCTATCATCCTGTAAATTTTTCAATACTTCAGTTTGGGCTGTTTTTTGGAAAACACCTCGAAAAGTGCAAGAATTTGAATTTGGCGCGTCACCCCCGCCATGCATGTGCAGTGTCGCCAACATAATAATTTCTTATGTCAGAGTCAGAGCCAATTTTCCTTTCTTATTTATTTTGAGGGACTATCATGTAGTAATTAACGTGATTATGCAGTGAAAATATGTTGGTGACACTGCACATGCATTGCGGGGGTGACGCGCCAAATTCAAATTTTTGCACTTTTTGAGGCGTTTTCCCAAAAAAACGACCAAAACGGGGGTATTGAAAAAATTACAGGATGATAGCTGACCATAAGCTCTACAACTTTACTCTTAAAAGTTTTTCAATCAAATCAACCGTACAGGCGCAAAAAAATAAAAACCGATTTCCCATGTTAATCTCCTATGTCCAGGGTTCTGCTGGACACCCGGTATAAAAAATGTGAAGAGCAAAACGGAGAAACACAGTTCGGTTTCAGAGATGGATTGGGAACGCGGGAGGCTTTGTTTGCAGTCCAGGTCTTGATTCAGCGGTGCAGAGACGTTAACTGCGACGTGTATGTGTGTTTCCTGGATTACACCAAGGCTTTTGACAGATGCCAACATAAGAAAATGATAGATCTGTTAGTTCAGGTTAGATGATTGGACTGGATGGAAAAGACATCAGGATTATCGCTAACCTTTACTGGGGACAAAAAGCTACAGTTAGAGTTGAAAATCAGCAGACTGAATACATTCAAATCAAAAGAGGTGTACTGCAGGGTTGCATACTGTCGCCGCTCCTGTTCAATTGTTACTCGGACACCGTTTTCAAAGAGGCTCTAGAAAACACGGATCGAGGCATCAAAGTTAACGGCAAAATTATCAATAATATCCGCTATGCTGACGACACTGTCTTGTTTTCGGACAGTTTAGAGGGGCTACAAGAGTTATTGAACAAAGTTAATCGAACTAGTGAGAAGTACGGGCTGAGCTTAAATGTCAATAAGACCAAATATATGGTGATTAGTAAAGATCCAATTCAACCAGGTAACTTGTGTATAGACAATAAACCAATTGAAAGGAAGTCAAAGTTCACTTATCTCGGCTGCACATTGAACGAAAACTGGGATCATTCACAGGAGATAAAACATAGAATTGAAATAGCGAGAAATACGTTTATACAAATGAAACCGCTTCTGTCATGTCGAGACCTAAGTCTGGCCCTTAAAAAGAGAATGATCGTGTGTTATGTATACTCCACTCTTCTGTACGGTGTGGAGGCTTGGACGCTGTCAGACGCTATGGAGGGAAGGTTGCGGGCTTTTGAAATGTGGATTTTCAGAAGAATTCTTAGGATCTCTTGGATGGAAAGAATTACCAACGAAGAAGTACTCCGAAGAATGGGATGTGGGCCTGAAATCGTGCTTACCGTGAAATGTAGAAAGTTAGAGTATTTTGTACATATCATGAGACATAGCAAGTACAGAATTCTCCAAAACATAGTTCAAGGCAAGGTTGATGGCCGACGAGGGCCTGGGAGAAGAAGAATTTCTTGGCTGGCTAACTTGCGAAAATGGTTTGGAGCAACATCTACTGAACTGTTTCGATGCGCAGCCAACAAGATCCGCATAGCTATGATGATAGCCAACGTCCGTAATCGGACAGGGCAATAGAAGAAGAAGAGACATCCAAAATTAAATCCTCTAACCAAGCTTCCCCAGAGGTTATTGATGCTTTCAAACGACATTGGAGTCATCTATCAAGGGAACAACTTCAATCTGCCATACAATTCGCTATGGATGAATCTGATATGTTTAACTTCAAGAGCAACGACAGTCAAACTGATTTAGTTATTCATAAGATCAACACTGGAGATGCCCAGCCAATACGACAACACCCACGAAGGGTCCCTCTGGCTAAACAACAAGAAGTTAACAGTTTGCTGAATGAAATGTTAAAGGAGGGCGTCATAGAAAAATCATCTAGTTCATGGTCGTCGCCTGTGGTTCTTGTTAAGAAGAAAGATGGTTCAACGCGGTTCTGTGTTGACTACAGGAAACTTAATGACGTGACCAAGAAAGACAGCTACCCTTTGCCACGTATAGACGACACCTTGGCAACTTTATCGGGATCGAAGTGGTTTTCCACTCTAGATTTAAAAAGGGGGTACTGGCAAGTAAAAATTGCTCCCGAAGACAAAGAAAAGACTGCATTTTCTACTGGTTCTGGACTGTACCAATTCACTGTTATGCCTTTTGGATTGTGCAATGCTCCATCAACTTTCGAGCGACTAATGGAACTTGTCTTGAGGGGACTTGGAAAACTTGCTTGGTATACTTAGATGACATAATTGTCATGGGACGTAATTTTGACGAGCATTTGCAGAATTTAAGAGAAATCTTCAACAAGTTACGGAATGCTCACCTGAAGTTAAACTACAAGAAATGCAGCCTGTTCCAAAAGCAAGTCGAGTACTTGGGGCATACTATCTCAGAACAAGGCATTAAAACTAGCCAAAGTAAAATATCTGCCATTAAAGATTGGCCAGTTCCCCGAGACAAACATGAAGTAAGGAGCTTTTTGGGACTATGTACTTACTACAGGAGATTTGTAGAGGGATTTGCCAACATCGCAAAACCGCTGCACAAATTAACGGAAAAGAAAACACCTTTCTTGTGGAACCACGATTGTAGTCAGGCGTTTGCAAGGCTCAAAGCTGCCCTCTGTTCTAGTCCATTCTTGGCTTACCCTATAAAAGACGGACTCTTTAATTTAGACACGGATGCAAGTAACTGTGGTCTAGGTGCAGTACTCTCTCAAAGACAAAACGGGCAAGAGAAGGTCATTGAGTACTACAGTAAGACTTTAAGTAAGCCAGAAAGAAACTATTGCGTCACAAGAAAGGAGCTGTTGGCCATCGTTAAAGCAGTCGAACATTACCATCGCTACTTATATGGAAAAAGGGTCCTGATTAGAACTGACCATGGAGCCTTGAAATGGCTATTACAGATTAAAAAAACTCTGAAGGCCAAATAGCCAGATGGATAGAGCGCTTGCAGCAGTACAATTTCCAAATTGAACATCGACCAGGGAGGTCTCACGGAAATGTCAATGCATTGTCTAGACGGCCGTGTAAAGAAGATTGTCGGCATTGTCAAAGAACTGAACAGAATGAGGGACTTCCTTCTGTAAGAAGAACGTCGGTGAAAATAAACGATGGCTGGACTGCACAAGCGCTTCGAGACGAACAAATGAATGATCCAGATATTGGACCCATACTCTTGGCAAAAACTGACGACAAGAGACCAGAGTGGCAAGAAATTGCTGGTAAAAGTCCAAACCTGAAGGCGCTATGGGCCCAGTGGCATTCTCTTAAAATAGAAAATGGATTACTTAAGAGAGCGTGGGAGAGTCCGGATTGCAAGACCGTAGTCAGTCAGTTGTAGCAGAAAATCGGATGTACAACAGGAAATGCACGACGGAACCAGTGGAGGTCATTTTGGGGTCAATAAAACCTTGGCCAAAATTAAAGAGCGGTTCTACTGGGTGAATTATCATGAAGACGTCGAATCTTGGTGCCGCAAGTGCGAAGTTTGTTGTGCCACAAAAGGACCCCGAACACGATTACGCGGCCGAATGGTGCAGTACACTGTAGATGCTCCATTTGAGAGGGTAGCAATTGATGTCGCGGGACCGTTTCCTCAGACTGAGTCGGGAAATAATGAATACATAGAAATAATGAATACATAAAATACATCTTGCAACGACTGTGGCAACGGTGCTAGTAAATGAAATGTTTTGTAGATTTGGAGTCCCTCTCGAACTTCATTCTGATCAGGGCCGAAATTTTGAATCGGCTGTTTTCCAGAAGGTCATGGAACTTCTCGGAATTCGCAAGACCAGGACAACTCTTTGCATCCACAGCCGGATGGGATGGTAGAGAGATTTATTCGGACCATGGAACATTGCCTGTCTAAAATGGTGGCAGATCATCAGCGTGATTGGGACCAACATCTACCTCTCATGTTGATGGCACACCGAGGCTCTATGCATGAAGTCACTGGTTATACTCCGGTGAAAGTGATGTTCAGAAACTTAGCCAAAATTGGGAAGGACCTTATACAATTATAAAGAAGATTAATGACGTGGTGTATAGGATCCAGCGGACCCCCAGGTCAGAGATGAAGGTCGTTCATTTGGATCGATTAGCACTATACCATGGAACTCTATCTGTTCGGGACGAACAGCCTTAGGAGGAGGGCAATGTTACGATTCGCAGCGACGCCGCATCGGAGGCGGGGCAACGCGTTGGTTGGTGGAGCTTCGCGACCTATCCGCGCTGCGTCATGGCTGACACGAGTGATTTATTGCTCGGTTCAATCTAGAAGGCAGTTGTTTACAACCGTTTTTTTATGTGAGATTATTCAAGAATTCTTTTAAAGAACTTTCTAGGTTTTTCTGTAATTTTAGGATTGTATATAAAAGGCGCATAGAGCGCGCAGAGTAGAGTAGTCATATCTTAATCGAGCTATAAGTAAGCTAAAGTACGAAGCGATAATAGAAGGCTATAAAGTGTTAATAGTGAGTTATTTAGTAGACGAATTGTATTCGTGTGTATTTGTGGAATAAATAGTGTTTCCGTATTAAATCGTTACACTGAAATTATTGAACCCTGAGTTCGCAATCTTATATCAATCGCAGCGTTTCTACCCGAGACTAACGATCGAGGTCATTGAGATCTTTAAACACGACAACAATTTAGGCAGGAGAGAGGCAACTACGTTTCTAAATGCAGACTGGAAGCGGGTTCTATGACATACTTGAAGTGTGCCGACCACTAACCCCACCCCAGTCCCTCCACTGCAGCGTGACGGCGGGGGAATAAATACAACGGAGCTCACCACAGTCGAATCAGTCAACGTCGGAAAGCCCGAGAGATCACTTAGCCCATTGCCTCATCGCCTTTGATAATGTCTGCCACCACCTGTAGAACGAAACAACAGGAAGTAGTTCCATTAGACCAAGGCTTAAAAGCCCGGAAAATACTTCAGATTAGTCGGGCGTGACGAGATCCGGGCGTGAAAGCCTTCACAGTCTTTCTAGATGCCGTTTTCTAATGAACACAGGGTATGTACTACGTACATCTTGGCTCAAAGGCCTTTTACACAATTGAGCAATTTTCTATACCTGTTGCCATCCCTGCAACACCCCACGTAGAATCTGCCGTCCGGAACATGGAGCTACCACAAAGGTTCTCGCCCATAGCACCGAAAGGTGGTAGCCCGTGGGATGGAAGGAGGGCTCCTGGTGTCCTGAACACGTTGGTCGTCTTCTTCCTCTTCTTCCATTTGGCGCGCCTGTTTTGGAACCAGACCTGTTGAAGGAAATATTCCGATGTAGCTTTTTAATCTCTATAAAATGTTTATAAAATATACTTTTAATAATTTTATTGAACAAAGTCAAAGACAATAGAACACTAAGTCAGCAGTGATCTATTGTCTTCGGCTTTAATTTATTTGAGACGGGTGGAAGCAATGGACTTTTTCTACAATTTTATTAATTTGCATAAATATATTATTTATATATCAGTTTTTGCGCTCACTAGACGAATATTATTTCAAATAAACTTTAAAGGTATCGCAATTGCAAATGCAAAGATATTCTTGCCCATTTTTTTTCCATCGCGTTTCAAACTCTATTGTGATCTTCCTCATGAGTTTTTCAGTCAGTGAAGAATTTCAGCAAAGTATACAAACCATCATCATGGTACGTAAACTCAAAAAAACAAAAAAAAAAACATCTAGAGGAGCACGCAACAACGTGGCAACAACAAAGACCCCTACCAACAAGACACCAACAACACCCCAAACTTCCCCCCTCCCCCCGCCTGGGTGGTGGAGCAACAAAACGAAACATATTTCAATAACGTCATAAAATCGGTTAAAAACTACATACAGCGTCCAAAAGTGCAAATTTGGAGTTTTCTAAAAAATCAAGTTAGCATTAATTAAAATTAAAAAAACTAAAATCAACAGGAAAAAAATCTAAATAGAAAAAGCAGTACAAAGAAAAATAATTGCATGTAAAGAAAAAGTTTTTATTGGAGGCAAATCTGGCAGAAAACAAGAAAACAAAAATCATATATAGAAGACGTAAAGCGGCTAAAATATAAATTGAAATTTTTCGAAAAAACACAGGTTAAGATTAGGGCAAAAATTAACAAAACACTTTTTTACACAATTTTTTAAAAAAATTCAGATAAAAATTAAGGGCAAAATCGGTTAAATATAACTCAAAGCGTCTAAAATTGCAAATTTGGTGTCCTGCAAAATCTGTGTTAAGTTAAAATGGCCAAAATCGATTAAAAATTACTAGAAACAATAAAAAATGCAATTTAAAAGTTATTAGAAAAATAAAAAATGTAGTTAATGATTAGCACCATAATCGATTAATAAGGATGAAGGCGTCTAAAAAGGCAAATTGGGAACTTTTTTACAGATTCGTGTTAGGGCCTAATATGGTTAAAAATTACTCAAATCGCCTAGAACTGTAAGTTTAAAGTTTTTGAAGAAATTTGGGCAAAAATTAGTTAAACTGTGCAAATTTTGCCTGTATGTTGAACCTAAGTACCCTTGTTTTTCTACCCCTACAAATAAATCCATGAAATATAAGTTTCAAACCCTCCAAATTTGTATTTTTACCCGCTCTAAGTCAATTTTCATCGATTTGTGTCTTATTGCTGACCTGAATTTGTTTAAGTTCCCTAAAATTTTTATTTTTAAATGCTTTGAGTCATTATTAACTCCGATTTTGACCCTCACCTTTAAGTGAATTTTTCTAAAACTCCAAATTTGCATTTTTTGACGCTCTATTTCCTAACCGATTTTGGACTTAAACTTAGCCTTAATTTCTTTAAGAATTCCACATTTTAATTTAAGAATTTGTCAAAAGTGTCAAAAGCGTTTGTTCAGAAACTCTAAAATTTGCGTTTTAAAAGCCTTTTATACATTTTTGACAGCCAATTTAGCCATAATTCTGGATTGCGTTTGACCAAATACTAAAAATTTGCATTTTTAAAAGCTCTGTGTTAATTTCTAACCGATTTTGACTCTACACCCAACGCAAATTTCTCTAAACATTTCATATTCTACTTTTTATACACTTTAAGTCTTTTTAACTGATTTTAACATATTATTTTTTTTTTAACATATAATTTTATGAGAGAGAGTAAAGAGTGATGACTACCTACTCTTTACACTTTGTTTTGGTTCCGATCACCTGCGAGATGCAGAGCAATATGAGAGAGAGAGCAATATGAGAAAGAACTTGTCATGACAAGATAAGACAGTGTCAAGAGAAAACTATATCGTGTCGCGTCTTGCTCATGCGCCGAAATTTCATGGCTTCGTTCCGGGCTTAGAGACAGAAAACCGGCAAAATCGGCGTTTCAATGGTGCGGATGAGCCGCCGTTTTATAGAACTATCTCAAAAGTTTGATTTGTAACTAACTGTTGAAATATTTTCCAACAAAAAAGGCCAACGTTTCGAGCTCTATTGCGGTCATCCTCAGAGCTTTTTCAATCAATGGAGAACCTCACCAAAGGACACAGACTGTCATGATATAGTAGATAAACTCGAAAAGAAATCTGGATAGAGTACGTAAAACTTGACAACTGACAACGAATAGTAAAAACATATTTCAATAATAAAACAAATTCGGTTAAAAATTACTCAATGCATTTAAAAATAAAAAATTTTGAATGTTTGAAGACATTCGAGTTAGGTTTATTGCTAAAAATCGCTTATAAATGACTGAAAGCAATTAAAAACCCAAATTAAACTTTTTTGAGTTCAGATTACGATTAGGGCCAAAAGCATTTAAAAATTACACAAAACATTTAAAAATGCAAGCCTCGGCATTTGGAAAAATTCTAGTTAGAATTATGGCTAAAAGAGGTTATAAAGGACCCGCATATGCAATGCAAATATCTGATGATTTTGCAGAAATTCAATTTTAGAGCAAAATAAGTGTTTAAGGGCAAAATTGGTTTAAAATATTTTAAAGCATATAAAAATGACAAATTTGGGATTTTTAAAGAAACTTTATCTAAGATTAAATCCAAAATCTGTTAGAAAGTTATACAGAGCGCCTAGAAATTTAACTTTAGCAACTTTGAAAAAAATTGAACTTAAACTAAGACCAAAATCGGTTAAAAGTGATTCAACGTTTAAAAACGCAAATTTGGAGATTGTGGAATGATTCAAGCTAGGATTAGGGCTAGAAACGTTTAAGAATTACTCAAAGCGTCTAAAAGTGCAAATTATGTTAGGATTAGGACTAAAATGGGTTAAAAATGACCCACATCATCTGCAAACTTTGCAAACAACATTTTTATAGAAACTCAATTTTAGGAGCAAATAAGGCAAAATTAGATCAAAATTTCTTATTTGTTGTTTTTGGTAAAAGTAATTTTTGAAAGAAAATAACTAAAATTTAACTAAAAACGAGTCAAATAAAAAAAAATGTATCAAGGATGTTTTTCAAGAAACTTTAGAGTTAGAGCCAAAAATCATGCTTTTGTCAGTTGAAAGCAGGTGCGAATGCAATTTGGAGTGTTTGGAGAAATCCAGGTTAGGTTTATGGCTGAAAAATTGAAAATGACTGAAAGCAATAGAAAATCAATATAAAAATTTTTGGAGAAGTTCAGGGTATAATTAGGTCCAAAAGCGTTTGAAGTTAAACAAAAATCATCTAAAAAATGCAAACTTGGGACCCTTGAAAAAATTTGGGTGAGAATTAGGGCCAAAATAGGTTATAAATGACCCACACTGTTTAAAAAACAACTTTTGATGATTTTTCAAAACTTCAAGTTTAGGACAAAATGACTCAAATCTTCTAATTGGCTGCTTTTAGTAAAAATAATTTTTTGACCAAAATAAGGAGAATTTAACAGTCAATTTGTCTCTTGCTCAAAATAAAATTTTGGGGATTTTCGAAAAATAGAGGTTAATATTATGGCCAAAACCTTGAAAGTAGGAGTTTTTTTTAAAATCAAATTATTATTACGGCCAAAACCTGTTAAAATTGACTCAAAACGTTTAAATATACAAATTTGGACAAATTCAAGAGCAAACTTAGGGCCAAAATCGGTTAAAAAAATCTGATAATGCAACTTTTGTTCTTTTTTGAGAAATCCAGTTTTAGAACAAAATCAGGCGAAACTGATTGAATTTATCTAATTTGTTGTTTTCGATAAAACTATTTTTCGACCAAAGTATGTAAAATTGGACTAAATTAAAAAAAAAATAAAGACGAAATAAATTTTTTGGAAAAATTCTAAAACTTAACGTAAAAAAATCTGCAATAAATTAAATTTGACTTATAACGCATCAAAATGAAAATTTGGTGTTTTTTAAGTTAAGATAGGGCCAGAAATCAGCGAAAAATTACTCAAAGCATCAGTTTTTTTCTTTACAAATTTGGAGCCTTTGAAGAAAGAAACAAAAAAGTTAATTACTTA